>BQNB010056319.1:4353-38714 GCA_026074375.1 Tanacetum coccineum | reverse complement strand
TTAGAAACTAAAACATTCAAATGGTACAAGTACATTTGACCGCATCCAAAAAGGTCACACATAACCACGGTATACAAATGGATAAAACACTTAGAAAAATTGTTCACACATAAGAGGCTACAACAAAAAGGTTGCATACGACCAAGCCCATGCATTATAACAAGCTACTAAGAGATATTTAGCTCTGCATCATCAACGTTAGGTAAAGGGTTAACATCTGCACCAGCACCTTCTTGACTATCCACATGCACAACCACATAATCATCAGTCAAAATAGGAGGAACGGAGCTCGCAAAAGCATAAGTAGTAGACAGGGCCATGGTAGTGTCGGGAGCAGCACCGGAAGTACCTTCCGTCCCTTCTAAAGCATCGGAAGATAAAGGCTTAACTAAAGGAACAAACATGTCATAGGAGTTGACCTATGATTAACAATATCATCCCTGATCTTTTGAACTCGGTTATGGGAAACATCAAGGAAAAATGACAAGCCGGTGGCACTAATGATAGTTTGGTTCGATGAATGATGAATGGGGACCATCAGTTGGTTAACATGAGGTTGCGCTTCATTTAAACCCAGTCTGTCAGCAAGAGTTTCTTCCAAACGAAGAATGTCCATTAAAGTCTCGACACTCGCACCTTTGTTGGACTTCAACTCAGCTAGTAAGGAGAAGTTCACATCCTAAAACTCTTGCAAAGCAGAAACATAATCACTCTCCGTGGAAGGATTGAACGTAACAACAGCTGTCAAGGCCCTACCCTCCTGGCCGTGAGTAATTCCAGCGGCTAACCTGTCTTGCATGCCTTTCTTAATAGCCTTGCTAATAGCCACTCTAAGAGTAGAGAGATACTCCGGCGAATGAAGACACTTAACGATAGCAAGCTTCATGTCATAGGTAAGAAGCCACCTATGGCCGGCAATGGTCGTCAGAAGGTGAGGATAGAATTTCTCCTCCAAGTGAAGGGTCATTTCAACAAAGTCAGTATATAGTTTGTTGAATTTATCATTCATAACCCTCATCCGCTCATCCTGGAATTTCTCAAGCTGACTCATACAGTCTTCATACACCGTGACCTTCTCCTAGAGCCCAGCAGAGGAAGTCTCCAGCTCATGCACCTGCAATCAAACGGAAGCATAAAGATAAGAAAAAAGCTTAAGTGTAAAGATACATACCCGATCCGCTTGATTGTCATTCTGCAACTTAATAGCAGTAACCTGAGCATCCAAGTCTGCAACCTCCTATTCCCTAACCTTCACTGAAGCCGCAAGATCTGTCACTTTGACATCCAACTCACTATTCTCCTTCTCTAAGGTGGTGTTACGTCCCCTCAAAGCTTGAATGTCATCTCGAAGAGATTTCTCAACAACTTTACACTGAGAGAGTTTAGCACGGAGACGGATGGCCTCTACGGCTTTTGCCTCCTTCAAAAGCAGCTGAGCTCTGAGATCTTCAATCTCTTTTTCCTTGGCCTTCAACACCTCTGTTTGCTATTCAATAACAGATTTCAATCTTCTCTTCTCCTTGATGTTGTACTCAGCGCGCATCCATACTTCAACACTCAAGGACATCTGGCGGGCGGCTCAAACATTAAATTCAGTAAAAATTTGATCATGCTCCATTCCGCGAATAGATACGAAAAACTTTAGAGGAGCAAACTCATCAATCATCTCACGACAAACACCACCATCATCAAGACGATACTTATTAGTCACGTTCCACTGAGGAACGTAAACCTTTTGAAGATCAGAATCAGAGTTAATGACGGTGTGGATTCCAACAACAAGGAAATCATTGCCGGTAAGATCAGAGAAACCACCAAGAATGGGCTCATTCCCACCAGTAGAGGACGAACCAGCAGCAAACAAGGAAGGCTTAACAGATGTTTCTTTAAGAACCGTAGTAGCATCAACCGTTGTAGTCACGATAGTAGCAGTCGTCATAACTGGAGCAGAAGACCTGACAATAGAATCAACTTCAGCCTCCGCAACATTAGCATCAGAATGATGAGAAGAGTTTGAGGAAATAACGAAACTTGGAGGAGGGCCAAAATTCTGAAGGTTAGTCCCAGCTACGGAGTCGGTACGGGTTTCATCCTCACGCTCTGGCGTAGCAGATACAGAAGATGTCACGAAGGGTAAGGTGGGAACAATTTCACCCCTTACCTCAGCATTTTGTACAGCTCTAGCAAGAGAACGCTGAACCACTAACCTTGATTTCCCATCTACAGAAGCTCAACTTAGAGTTCCGTGATCATCCCTTAATTGCTTTGCAGGATGCGAGGGTTCATCAGCATCAACAGTGGCGGTTTTTTGTTTCTTCAGGCGTCTTGATTGTAAAGGAGCCACACCCTCAACAACAACCTCTGCGGCCTCACTAACAAACTGGATACCAACACCTTGCCCACAACTTGCAGAATCACCCTGCTCCACCTGATCCCTACTACCTCCTTCGCCAAAAAGCTTGTCCATGCTATCCTCTAGCTCACTCTGACCACGAGCTGGCACAATTAGTAGCAGCGGGACAACGGGTCCAACAGTGGCATCTAGCAACATTGGTTCATCTTCATCATGCTTCCTCTCACCAACCCTCACCTTTATAAGATTGGCAGTCCAAATAAAAGAGAGCAAATCCATTTCTACACAAAAAGAGTAAACGGTCAGAAAACATAATCAAAAGACAACAACATAAATAAGGTGCAAAAGTAAACACCCACCCTCGTCATTATCATGCAGAAACTAGGGATAAGTATTCTCATCAGGGTATGATGGCGACTGATTCCCACTAGACAAAGGAATGATTCCGGATATTTATGAAATGGAGCCGGATACGCAACAAGGGAAGCATAATGATCCGCGTTAAATTCAAAAGACTTTGGGACAGGATTCTTCGACACACTTTTACTAGTGTGCCACAGAAAGGAAGCGGAACAAGAAAATGCATCAACCCAAAAGAAATGGTCATTCCAACCTTTTAATGAATCTAGGGGTTTGGTATAACAAACGACGTCATTACCCGGACGCTTACTAAACGACATCCAGCCTTTATTTTTAGAGTTCACATAAAAACAACAGAACAATCCAACTGTTGGCTCAAAGCCATGAACACGGCACATGACCAAAAATGAGACACTATGGCGGCCGCGATGACGGATAGTTGGGATATATGGATACGATAGTACCTTAACACGTCAACAAGAAAAGTGGAAAGAGGTAATCAAAAATTAGCATATTCGAATAATCTAGTATATACACCTATCTTGCCAGTAGGCATTTCATGAATTGTTTGGTTAGGGCTAGGCAATTGTGGATGAACCTCATCCGGAATGTGAAATGTTTCACAAAAAGTCTTAAGAGCTTTCTGAGTAAGAACTGACTTTATATCCATAATACTGCCCATGATAAAAAGTAAGTAAGGATTAGGGCCTAACATGAAAGTCTAAAATTCTTCGAAGAAAGGCGCAATGGGTACAATTAAGAAAGCTTGAAATTTTTTTAACAATGGCGATTATAGTTTGAGAGAGATGAAAAAGTAAACAGTAAAGACCAAATCGGGTATTTATACTATCGGTATAGTAAATTCAAGGGTCTCCCAGATGTTTACACGCTGCCATGATTTCCAAATTAATGGTTGGGATAAAAAGTAAAAGATAATGATGACAGCTGAATAGGTGGACTAAACCGTCAAATGAGTCAGAATATGAAAGACCACGAAGAGGCCACGTTACCCACATCTTACTTAAAAAGTAAAGAGAAATGTCACGGAGAAATTAATTTGCGGAAGAAAAAAAAGACGATACCGGAACATGAGTCTAGCAAATACCTACCGCACGCCACAAAATCGCACGCAATAGGCATACTAGACTGGGGGGACTTGATGACGTATATTACATAGAGCAGGCATGTAAAGCGGGCTTCTGGGCTGGCTTACATAAATCACATATGGGCCCAATCCCAATAAGACAACCAACACGATGGACCAAAATAATCCCAAGCCGAATGGCGATGGTCCGGAAGTGACAAGACGGATAAAGGGTTTTTGAAGGTTACTTCCGCAAGGCAAGCGGAAGTCCGCTAGTTAAACCCATATCCGCAAGACACGATTAGAAGCAGATCCTTTCCCGACAAGGGTCCCACTTCGGCCCAACAAACCCAAGCGAAATAATTGGAAAACCTAGTATTTGACTCACCTATAAAGGGGATACTCTCACACTCCACAAGGTACAATTCTCTAATCATATTTCACACACACACTCTCTGACATTCTCTAATAAATATGCGTACTTACTCTTACGTCGGAGTCTAATCATGGGGTCCGTCCTCACGATAAGACGAACGGTTTGCCTTTGATTGTGCAGGAATTCATCTTTTCACTTGATTTAGTACAAGGCCTCATCCATCGGGTGAGCCCCATAACCATCCAGACCCATCTTATTAACCCGTAACATATTTTGTACTAACAGAAGACAAGAGCTTTTGTTCGATGTGCTTCCTCTTGTGTTCAAAGTATTTTATCATTTTTTAAAATGATATGAGTTTCTCAACTGTTTTCTTCAAAACAACCTTCGAATTATTTTGAGACTATCATACATAATCAAGCTCCATGACTCCAAGTTGACTTCACCCAAATCCAATGATTTTCATTTAAATTGATTGGAGATGCTGATACTAAGCCAGCCACATCTTTTTTCGATCTCTAGCAGGAGCGTTCTCCACAAGCCTTTATTGTTTTCTTCTCCATAGACCTCTGTTGTAAATTTTGGGATTAGTCCTTACAATATATTATCGAGTTTGTAAAAAATAAAGCAAAGCCAGAAAAAAGAAAGGCAAATAAGTTTCCTCTGTTTGGTTTTTCTCATTTCCCTTCAAATCTCATTTACCAAACTATTAAATTAAAAAGTAAACCTTAACAGGTGATAAAAAAAGCCAGAAAATGACAAGGTTAAAAAACAAATACCTTTCTTTGTTATTAGTTTGGATGGTTAGAGGTTGGTGATGACACATCTATAATATGTTGATATGTCAAACAAAGGGAAAATTAGTGTCTGGGAAATTTGGTTCATTTATTTATGAAATTGTAGACTTGGATTGTTTTTTATATATATCAAATGGGTCAATAAATTAAAACAAAGTAATGAAATTTTACCAGAAGTAAATATATATTTCCAAGAACACTCCTTTCAATAATAATACAATCCCCATGGTACATGTCGCGCCCATTTTTCTCGGACAAAATTCATGACTGATTCAAACACTCCAACTATGAAGAAGAGAAGAAGTGGTCTTTTGATAATGAGCTAGTCAAGTTAAGTTTATAACCTAGACTAGATAATAAGGTTGTTGCTTGTGAATTTATGGGAGGAGTATGTTTACTGTAATAATTTGGTAGGTGTGTTTGAAGAGATCGAATTGAATTTAGCCTGTAACAAGCATGAATGCATTGAGTTATTAAAGAATCTCAACTGGGTCATCATAATCATAAGAAAAGACTAGATAAATCAGGAGGTAAAGATATAAATGATCTTTTACCTAGTAGGTGTCGGGGGTATAAACAAAACTCAAATTTAGTCTCATAAAGGTGAGATGTAAAAAAAACTAATGTCATAACATTTAGTATGTCAACTACCACAAAAGCTTATCACACTTGCATCTATGGTCCACCTGTATATTGCATCTATAGGTACCACCATTAACACAAGACAATACACCAAAGCCACTATATCACGTCAAAGCAAAAGTTAAATGAAACACAGAAAACAAACTCAATATCACATTTTGGATAGAATACAAACTACATTTACAAATTTGTATGAAGTGAAATATTTTGACTAGTTTAAGAACATCGAGCACCTCTATCTAAAATACACACACGTCACTTGGAGGTGAATGGTCATTATGGTCCTAACGGCAGCTGTTATTGTGATGTAGGCCGTGGTGGAGCACGTGGCTACCACGCTCCAACGCAAGGAAGGAGCGCCAATATATGAGACAAGGGACAAGGCACATTCATTCTATTTTTCCTTATACATAAAAATACTAATCTCATCATCCTTAAAATAGTCACAATTATCGCAAACTTGATATCATTAACTATAAATCCCATAATACCCAAGTCATAGGATGCTACTAATTATTGAAACTTGACAAGTGTTATGATGAAATGACCGAAATCCTTTAAGGACTTAGATACGACTCACAATCTCTTATCATTGTATAAACCAAATTGGACGTTCTATCTTTGAATATTTCAATTGTTTAAATATTTGATAATGTTTCATTTTTAAGTAATTATAAAAGTAGTTAAAAATTTTATGTCTCTTAAATAGTTTTAAGGTTATAACAATGATCCACCATATTTTTTTAGTTGTTGAAGCTTAAAGTTTCATGTAAAGTCATTCTAACTTATCAAATTTTTAAGAGGTTTTCAATAGGTGCGAGTGATAAGGGATCTATCAATTATGAATCGTGTGTTTGGCTTGATGTATTTGAACCGGTAGTTAAAGCCTTGCCATTAAAGTTTTAATTCACGCCTTAAGTTTATGATCGTGTGTTTGGTTCAGGTATTTAAATTGGTAGTTGAAGCTTGATCATTGAAGTATGAATTGATGGTTGGATCTACCTCAAACACACTACACTTGATTTCAGATAAGATTTAGATAAAAGTGTGTAATATTAAGAATGCTTATAATAACATGCATCGTATTATTTTAATGATTGGGTCTACTGACGAACGGTTAAACCACTATCACTATCAGACGTATACTTGGAGCAAAATTTAAACAGCGTGACCCTAAAACTTTTCCAACTAACCTTCAGAAAAATATATTATTCATCCCGTGATTGGCTTGGTCACTAGATGGCGCAAATCAACTGGTGTATTATTTAATAAACCATTGTAAAACTACAACCTTATGTATGAGATGTGTTAAAACAATAAACTAAATAACATGGACACCAGATCTATCACTCAACCAAACTACACTTAGTGATATTTATTGAATAATCAAGGTACAAGATACAAAATAAAGGATTAGTCCTCAAACGAGTGCCAATCAAACATACAACAGAAATATAGATAGTCCCAACTAGGTTGGTCTTATCGCCTCACCACAAAAGATCACTCAAACACACTATCAAAAGATTAAGACAAAGAAGATCTCCCAGGTCATGAAGATAGAGAGAGCAAAGGCCAAAACGGCTCAAATAAGAATGTGTTGATGTGATAACCCTAACCCTACGATAAGGGTGGGTTATATAGCACAAACTTCCAACGGTTGGATAAGGGTTGAAGCTCAGGAAGGATAAAGCCCACAACAGTCCATTTGACAAGCCATGAGCCTAAAAAGATAACTTTCAGCATATGCCAGGAATGGTCCTTCAAGAGAGAGCGAGATAACACATATGGTCCTAAACATAGAAACCAAAGATTGTTAGTTTGCATAAATTTAACACCCTCTCTCAAACTAATCAAGATAAAGAGGAGTTTACTTCCCAAACATATCCACCAGACTCAGCTGGTTGCATAACTTCAAGTGTTGAGTAGTTCCTTGACCCTTAGTGAACAAATCTGCAGTTTGATCTGCAGAGGCAACTTTGATGGTATTGATGACACCATCCTAGACTTTTTCTCTAACCAAATGAACATCAACCTCAAAATGCTTGGTTCTTTCATGAAACACAGGGTTAGCAGCAGTTTGGTTAGCAGCAGTTTGGATAGCTGTAGAGGTTCACAGGTAAGAGATTTGTAATACACAAATCATTCAGCAGATTAGTAATCCAGATAACTTCACAAGTGGTACTTGCCATACATCTGTATTCATCATCAGTAGAGGATCTGGATACAGTAGTTTGTTTCTTGCTTTTCCAAGAAACAAGAGATTTTCCAAAGAACACACAATAATCAGATACAGATTTTCTGGTCCTCAAACACTTAGCCCAATCAGAATCAGTAAAGCAAGATAATTTAAGGTTTTTATCCTTATAAATTTGAATTCCAGTACCTGGAGAGTTTTTAAGATATCTTATAACTCTCAAGGCAACATTCAAGTGAGACTGAAGAGGGGCATGCATGTGCTGGCTCAAACGGTGAACAACATATGAAATGTCTCGTCTAGTGTGAGTCAAGTATATAAGTTTTCCTAGTAGTTTCTGATATTCAATAAAGTTTTTTAAGAACTTATCAGATTCACTTTCATCCACAGCTAACACACAATTTTCAGGTAAAGGAGTAGTAACTGGCTTAGCAGCTAACAAACCAAACTCATGAATTAACTCAAGGAAATATTTCTTTTGAGTCATACAGATGCCATTGCTATTATCAAGAACTTCAATTCCCAAGAAGTATTTCATAATTCCAAGGTCATTGATCATAAAATTGCTTTTAAGAAATAACTTAAAGTTCTCAATCTCATCAAGGCTATTGCCAGTGATAATAAAGTCATCCACATAAACAAGTAAGACAACAAAGACATCATCAGTATGTTTAATGTAGAGAGAGTAATCAATTTTGCTTTGAACAAAGCCATGCTCAGCCAAGATAGTGGTAAGCTTGGAATTACACTGTCTTGGGGCTTGCTTAAGACCATAAAGAGCCTTGTTCAGTTTGCAGACTTTGGTTTTGTCAGAACATTCAAAACCAAGAGCTAAAGACATATAGATATCTTCATTTAAATCACCATAAAGGAAGGCATTATTCACATCCAACTGGAATAGAGGCCAGTCATTAGAAATAGCAATGCACAAAAGACACCTAACAGTAACCATTTTTACCATAGGGCTAAAGGTCTCATCAAAATCTATGCCCTTTCTCTGACTAAATCCCTTGGCCACAACTCTGGCCTTATACTTATCAACTTGACCAGAGACTTTATACTTGATTTTATAAAGCCATTTGTTATCATTGGTTTTCCTACCAATGGGAAGGTCAGTTATGGTCCAGGTATTGTTCTTAATGAGGGCCTCAATTTCATTGTTCATGGCTTCAACCCATCTAACATCCTTAATAGCATCATAATAGGTAGTAGGTTCCACAGATTTTTTCAAAGTAGTAGCAAAGCAATAGTTAACAGTATTTAACTTAGAATAATTAACATGTTTCTCAATACCATACTTAAGTTTGCTATCAAGCATAAAGTCATTAAACTTAGCAGGCATCTTATTGGGTTTGCTAGACCTCCTAACATTGGGCTGGCCTTCCTCAGGACTATGGTTCCTACTAGGTGCAACAATATTGAGGATAGGGTTTTCATCCTGAACATTGCCCACAGATAGAATGTTATCACCTATATGGGTTGCAGAGTCCTCCTCAAGTGACTGCAAAGGTGCAACATTAGTACTTGAGTGAACTCCACCTTCCACACAAGGTGTTGCTCTCTCTTCATCATTGGGATTTTATCCTAAGGGATAAATGTGTTAAGGTTCGGTACACAGGCTCATGTTAGTTGGAAATCATTATTTTTATAACTTGCCTTGCAAGCAATGTTATATGTTTTATGGAACCAAATATCGCTTTTTGATTGTTGTTTGTAAACTCTATTAATTCACTCATAGTTTCGTTGACGTTTTTAAGTATGTATCTCAGGTATTGATGCTGTTGATGGCTCAAATGGAATGGAACGCGGGTATCAAGGACGGTGCCTCGGTGAATTTGTGTCATGAAATAAAAACAACGTTTTTAAACTAAGTCGTGTTATGACTTTTAGAATTGAATTTCTACGTTGGTATTGGGACCTTGTGACTTTGACATTCTTCTTATAAATAAAGTAAATTTTGGTTTATAAATGTGACAATCGTTGTTTGACCCGGTTGGTCAGTTTGTTTAAAATTTATTTGAAGCGTTTATGTGTGTTCTTTATGTGTTTTATGTGTTTTGTGAGAGATATGCGTATGAGATTGAAGTACATGATTTATGAATCATGGTACTAGTTGAAATGAGATTGAATGGAAATGAGATCATTTGGAAGCTTTGCGTAGTTTCAAATGTTGTGTACGTAATTTTCTGTGTACGTACTATATATATAATACATATTATATATATTATGTTAGTATTTTAGTGATTTTAGAGTACTTTCCATTTTTAGAAATAATTGGAAGTGAAGGCTTGTTAGAAATCTAGTTAGAAAGTTCAAGGTTTAACGAAATAAACAAAGGTTTTAACCTAGAATCAAAAAATTAGGTATTAAAGTTGTAAATAATAATAAATAAATAAAAATTTATAATACAAAAAAAATGAATTTTAGTAAAAGAAAAGAAAAAGGAAAAGATATTCTAATTAGATTACAACTTATTTTTGGTAATTATCTTTTAAGGACTATAAATATAAATCAAACCTAAACCAAATCACTTTGATTTTTCCTCTCCTTCCCTTGGCCAGTCGAACAACACAAAACAAGAAGAAAACCCCAAAATTTTTTAGGGTTTTGATTTTTAAGAGTTAAGGTATTGTTTTCTAAATTTTTCAATACAATTAATTTTATTTAACGTAACAATCATTAAGGATGGATTAGGTTATTGTAAATAATAATTAGGGTTTTGGGTAACTTAATTAGGGTTAATTATGCAAAATTCGGAATAGAAATCTCGGTAGAATTTTAGGTCATCTTGCGAGAGCCATATCTCGGTCATAGGGATAGCTTTTATTGATTTTATTGAGCCTACAATTAACTACATAGTGTCTACTTTCCAACCTAAGTGGTTTCATGAATTAAAAGTAAGTGGAAGTTAGTCAAATTAATCAAACAAGATTCGTTATCATAACTGAGTTTTTATGGCATATTCTGAGTTGTGTTTGTGAGGTCAAAAACAATATCAAAACGTTATTTTAATTGATGGGATAGCTACTGTAGCAAGTTCATGATTTTCTAGAATTTTTGTAGAATTTTTCTAAGTGTTTAAATGGGTCTGCTCAAGCTAAATTTTTTGAAGGTCGAATCAGGTCAAATTCTAGACACTTTGTGACGTTGAATTTTTATAAAATGGTTACACTCACTATTATTTTTATCCAAAAATCGTAATAGCTCACAACTCATTGGGGAGCTATGAAATGTAAGGAGAAGAACTAATTAGGTGTTTTAGTATTTTATTTGGAGTCATCTTATGACTATAAAAACAAGATAAAATGCAGAAAGTTGAGATGTAGGTTTTATAAGGTAACTTGAGGTTAGCAAGTTGTGAAGAGTATATAGATGAGTTAAATCAAGATAGGGTATAGATTATCCATTGTTGTGATTGTTACATCGACTTGGGTGAGAGACCTAATCGATGGAAACATGTGTGTATTGTTTTGTATAGATTATTTGCAAGGTTAATTAAAGAGTTTGGATTTGCTTTGCATCAAGATAAGTTTTACAGTCCCACTTTTTACTTATATTTTGGGATGGAAATGATGCAAAACTGTTTTTGAATTATGAACCGTGATATGTGTTTTTAAGTGTCGACATATATGATTGTTATGTGCTATTGCTATGTGATATTGATTGTGGTAAGGCATGTGTATGTGAGGATGACATGACCTTGTGTGAGACCCAAACAGACTTAGCTCGTCAAGTGGGTCAGTCTTGCGCGAATACATTGTAATTATAGGACAAAGGGGTACGATCCACCCCAGATAAATGTAAATTTATGTTGTGATAGAATAGCCATGCATATATGTTCGTAAATGTTGTTTTTGTTGATCGTGGTGTCATAAGTGAGTCTTAAACCTGTAACTCTCACCAACAATTTTGTTGACGTTTTAAGCATCATTTTCAGGTGAGCAAAACATGTGAAGAGTCAGGAAGAGGAATTAGCTGGACCATAGGCTTGCATTGCGGAATCTATGTTCATTAGTTTTGTATTGGTTGGTTGCACTAGATGAATTTGAATGATAAATGTTGTAGGTGTTATCATGACACTTTGTGTCTTTTATATATTGGATTTTAATTCATTTAGTATTTTCTCTATTTTGATGCCTTGTGTTGTGATGATGCCTTGCGATTCCACCTTGGCGAGGTGTTACAGATTGGTATCAGAGCCACATGTTATAGGTGGTTGGCCTAGACTATAACTTAGGAACCTTCATTTAGTTGCATTTTAGGATCTATGTGTTTACATGTACGTAACTATTATATACTTACATATATTTAAGAGTTTTCATTTGTCTATTTTGTCTACTACTTCCTCGTAGTATATATATATATATATATATATATATATATATATATATATATACATACTGGCTTTCACCATTATTTAAGTATCTAGTAAGAATTGCACCTTTTGGTATTATTTATGTGTTTTTATTTTCTTGCTCAATTATGAGTATGATCTCGACTTGTGAGTGATTCGACAACGAGAGATGTAGAATGGGAGCCGATTGAAGAGGAGCGTCTCGAGGAACCAAAGGAGGGATGGATGTTAGGAGAATCGAAGAAGAGGTCGATCCGTATTTTCTCTCGGATGCTCATAGTAGGACTGGTCTCGCAGAATCGGGTGACTCTTGTGAAAGCAAGGTCAAACCCGAGCGAGGCCCAGCATAAGTTTATTTCATCTGTTATCTCTACACGTCGCGGTCGTCGGTGAATTCACTTGGAGTTTTCCGTATTTAGGGTTTGGAATCTTCGTCCTTCTTTCTATCGTTTTGGGATTTTATCCTTATGTGTATATGTGTTGTTTTGATGGATCATTATGTCAGAATTGTATGAGATTTGCTATGTGGTACGTTTGTATAAATGTGTGTTTATCGTCGAGATGTGTTAGTCTGGGAGTTAAGTTTATACGGTGCAAAAGAATGCAATTAAAATTATGGTGGGGCTTAGGAAACAGGCCAGACTAATTAGGCCAAACATAATTATAAAGGCATCACATACGTGTACTTGTGACCTTGATTACATTGATTGATGTTGTGTGTTATGTGGTAGTGTAAGATGTGTTATGATGGGATGTATTTTGGATAGTTGAGTGGATAGTAAGATTTCCTTTCTATCTATTGTTTGCGGATATCGTGGATACCGGTTGGTATTATCGTTGCAATTCATAAGTTGGTTTGATAGCTCGTGTCCGTCGAGATACCTAACTCTCGTGTTAGTATTCCTTGTTGGTATTATGATAGAATTGGTGTTCTATCTGTTCAACGCTTCAATTTGCTTTTTTTGTCAAGAGTAAGGGTGCTCTTGATTTTTGTTCTTTGATCATTTTTATGAGCGAGTCTCTACGATTTAGTCAGTTCTTGATGTTTCTTCTTAATTTTCGTTGGTACGTGTTCGTTTTCAAATGATATTTTGGTATTGAAGTTCTTAAGGTGTTTGAAGTCCCTTTTTGAGATAATAGTGTCTTTTGTTTTGAGTCACGCGTTTCTGTTAGTAACACACTATGGGATTTTTTTTGAAATAATAATAATGTTGAAGTGATTTTTCTATTTATTGAGATATTTGTTAAGTGTCGAAAACTTTGTTTTAAATTGAATTATACAAATAATATGCAACACATTTCTTTTATAGCCATCCCTTGATTTTTTTATGAAGACTATATTTAAAATAAGTTTATGAAAATTTCATTTAAAATTATTTTTTTTAAATGATTTACATTATTAACTAATATGATTCTACTGTTTTAAAAATGACTGATATAAAGTTATGGAAGATAATTCTCGCGGGTGAAAAAAAAGCGATTTGCACAAGTTCAGTAATCTTTTATTAATATGATCCCGTGATACGTGGTGTTATTCAATAGGTGTCTTTTGCGTCGATGGTACGTTTGTTGTGTCGATGGTTTTTTTTCTTTCTTATCAATACATACATTCGGTTTGATTTTCCTTTGAGCTTTTGTGATTTTTGAATTTTTACCAAAAAATTGGTACATGTAAAGTCTTGGTATTTGTTCATAGTTGGTTCGATATTCGTGCATTACCCTATTCAATTTACCGTGGTCCTTCGAATTCGTTTGATATCCGTATTATGTTATCTTAGAGTTGATGTTAGTTTACATCTTCTGAGTTGTGCCTATGTGATTGAGGTAGTGAAACGGATGAGTTAAGTTGTTAGAATTAGAAGGTTCTCGTTTCACTATAGATCTAGTACCGTTGGTTATGAGAGGGTTGATATAGTCGTATGAGAGAATTGGTTGTGAAGTATAAGGCTGAGAAAGTATGCCATGAGGAGATGGTTAAAATGCCTTTGGTGGATTTGAAGGTGCTGGAGGTTCATGGGGAAACGAACTAATGTGAATGCGAGGTCTCGTAGGAGTACCAAAGTAGATGAGTCAAAATTATGTGATATACCTGTAGTATGTGAGTTCCCCAAAGTGTTCTCTAAGGATTTAATAGGTTTACCCCTCGGCGTGAAGTAGAATTTCGTATAGAGTTAGTACAAGGAGCGACACCGATTGCGAAGGCCCGTGTCGTTTGGCGCCTACGGAGATGAAAAAAGTTTTGTTTTGAATAATTGCAAGAGCTGCAAGGTAAAGGTTTTAATCGACCTAGTTATTCGCTATGAGGAAGCACATGTATTGCTTGTCAATACGTAGGATGGGTCATTTAGGATGTGCATAGATTATCGCGAGTTGAGTAAGATAGATCTTTATTCGGACTGTCACCAAATGAGGGTGCACGAAGATGAAATTCCAAAGACTGCTTTTAGGATGCGTTATGGACGCTATGAGTTTACGGCTATGCCTTTTTGGGTTGACCAATGCACCAACGATTTTCATGGACGTAATGAATCGGGTGTGCTAGCCGTATATAGGCAAGTTGTCATCATGTTTAACGATGACATTTAGGTCTACACGAAGTCTAAGAAGGAGCACGAGTCCATGTGAAGCCTAACAAGGTCAAAGCAGAGTGAAGAGGAAGCTTTTAGAAAGTTTTAGGAACAATATGCGTAATGAGCCGATCTTGGCATTACCGAAAGGATCAGACAATTGTAATGAGCCGATCTTGGCATTACCGAAAGGATCAGACAATTTCATAGTGATGCGTGGAGAAAAGGTTAGGATGCTTGCTTAGACGAAGAGAGGAGGTGATTGTTTATACGACGCGACAACTGGAGATTCATGTGAAGAACGACATGACTCACGTTATGGACTTAGGCGTGATGGTTTTGCTCTAAAGTGATAGAGGCATTGTGTGTACGAGATGAAGAGTGTAATCTATACGGATCATAAAAGTCTCCGGCACATTTTCAATCAGAAGGATTGAACCTGAGGCAGAGACGATGGATGGAGTTATTTAGGTGTTGTTATTGCGATACCAAGTACCATGTGGGAAAAGGCAGACGTAGTTGTTGATGCATGGAGTAGGAAAGGAGGAGTGAAGCCAAGACGAGTTTGAGATATATGTATGACGATTCAAGCTAAGATTAGAGAGAAGATGTTAGTGGTATAGGTTGAGACGTCCAAAGCTGAGAACGCGTCAACAGAGATGTTGTGTGGCTTGGACTAACAAATGGATAAAAGAGATGGTGGTGGGTTATAATTTTTTGATAGAATTTGGATTCCTATTGTAGGCGATGTAAGGACTTTGATTATGGAGGAGGCGCATACGACGAAGTATTCTGTTCGTCCTGAAGTGAGTAAGATGTAATATGATCTTAGGTATACTAATTTGTGGCCGAGTATGTAACACCCCCAAATTGGGTCGCAGCGGAATAAGGGTCCGGGGCGTGTTACTTCTCAGATCAATAACACAAGATAAGGAAGAATATAGCTGGTGGTGTTAGTAAGTATTAAGTGCGATTGGAAGTAGAAAATGAGCATCAAAGGTCTTCAGGTTGTTACTACAACCTGAGATACCCGATTGGAAGTGAAAAAGGAAAGATTAACCATGGATAGTAAATCTAAGTTATCAAGATCGAGTAGTGGATGCGATGCGATTTGGGTGATAGTCGATAGACTGACTAAGTTATCCCATTTTCTAGCAATACGAAAAGAATATAAGATGGAGTAGTTGGCAATGTTATATGTAGATGAGACAGTTGCAAGACATGGAGTGCATGTGTCGAGCATTCCTGATAAAGATGGAATGTATATTGAGGTTTTAGAAAGGGATGTAGAAGTCGTTAGGAACACGAGTAGATATGAGTACTGCCTACCATCCATAGACTGATGGTCAGAGTGAGCGTACTTTTCGGACATTGGAAAATATGTTTAGAGCTTGTGTGAGAAATTTGGTGGTAGTTGGGATACTCACTTTCTGTGAGGTGAGTTTTCCTACAAAGATAGTTATCATTCGAGTATTCGAGGTATTTTCATTCGAGGAATTGTATGGAAGAAGAGGTAGGTCGCCTGTTTTATAGGCTGAGATTGGAGAAAGTAAGATGATTGGACTTGAGTTAGAGCAAGAGACGACTAAGGTAGTCGTGATTAAGGAAAGGCCTAAGGAAGCCAAAGATCGTCAAGAGAGTTAAGTTGATAGTAGAAATGAAACTTTTAGGGTTTAGTGTTGGTGATCATGTTATGATGAAAGTCTCACCTTGGAAAGGTGTAGTACGTTTTGATAAGAAAGGTGAGTTAGCACCTAGGTATATAGGACCATTTTAGATTCTTGAAAGGATTGGCCATGTAGCTTATCGGTTAAGATTGCCTGATGAGCTGAGTATCGAGAGTTATTTAAGTGGTGTTAAAATTACGAGTAAACCTAAAATCGCGATGAATTTTTTTTAGGACGTTGAGCTTGTATCAACTCATATCTTAATTTCAAAATAGTTCTTATTTGATGAGTTGCGGGATTAAGATATGAATCACGTTGTTACACAACGTAAGGTTTTTGAGGAATTTCCTCGAGGACGGGCGAGGTTCATGTAGTTGGATATTTCTCTTCGTTTATAGTTGTTAGCAGTAAGATTCCAATAGTTAAAGTTAGTTGGAATTCAAAGCGTAACTTTGAGTTAACATGGGTATGGGAGGACTAATTGAAAGATAAGTATCCTCGATTATTTGTTTGGTAATGATAGAGTTGAACCTTTTGGTTAAATCTTGGGGCGAGATTTCCTAAAGGAGGGGATACTGTGACAACCGTGGTTTGAGCCGGTTGGTCAGTTTGTTTAGAATTTATTTGAAGCGTTTATGTGTGTTCTTTATGTGTTTTATGCGTTTTGTGAGAGATATGTGTATGAGATTGAAGTACATGATTTATGAATCATGGTAATAGTGACATGAGATTGATGGAATGAGCTCTTTAGAAGCTTTGTGTAGATTGTCAAATGTCGTGTACGCTAATTTTTCTGTGTGCGTAACTATATATATATATATATATATATATATATATATATATATATATATATATATATATAATACATATTATATATATATTATGTTAGTATTTTAGTGATTTTAGAGTACTTTCCATTTTTAGAAATAATTGGAAGTGAATGCTTGTTAGAAATCTAGTTAGAAAGTTCAAGGTTTAGCGAAAAAAGCAAAGGTTTTAACTTAGAATAAAAAAAATATAGGTATTAAAGTTGTAAATAATAATAAATAAATTTTTTTCTTTTATAATAGGAAAAAAACGAATTTTAATAAAAGAAAAAGAAAAGGAAAAGATATCCTAATTAGATTACAACTTATTTTTAATTATCTTTTAAGGCCTATAAATACAAATCATAACCTAAACCAAATCACTTTGGTTTTTTTCTCTTCTCTTGGCGTTCGAACTACAACAAACAAGAAAAAAACCCCAAAAATTTTTAGGGTTTTGATTTTCAAGAGTTAAGGTATTGTTTTCTAAATTTTGCAATACAATTGATTTTAATTAACGTAACAATCATTAAGGATGAATTAGTTTATTGTAAATAATTTGTAATTAAGAGGTTTTGATCATCAAAAATCGTTTTAGGGATAATAATTAGGGTTTTGGGTAAGTTAATTAGGGTTAATTATGCTAAATTCGGAATAGAAATCTGGGCAGAATTTTAGGTCATCTTGCGAGAGCCATATCTCGGTCATACGGATAGCTTTTATTGATTTTCTTGAGCCTAAAATTAACTACAGAGAGTCTACTTTCCAACCCAAGTGGTTTCATGAATTAAAAGTGAGTGAAAGTTAGTCAAATTAATCAAACAAGATTTGTTGTCAAAACTGAGTTTTCAGGGCAGATTCTGAGTTGTGTTTGTGAGGTCAAAAACCATATCAAAACGTCTTTTTAATTGATGGTCTTGCTACTGTAGCAAGTTCATGATGTTTATGATTTTATAGAATTTTTGTAGAATTTTCCTAAGTGTTTAAATGAGTTATTTAATTGGTTCCTTCCTTTTTCGGTGTCTTTGGTGTGTTTCAGCTAAACTTTTTGAAGGTCGAATCAGGTCAAATTCTGGAAACTTTGTGATGTTGAATTTTTACAAAATGGTTACACTCACTATTATTTTTATCCAAAAGAACATCATAAAATTTAGGAGAAATAAAGGTTGTGCTAAGATTCTATACTTGTATCGATTAGAATTTGATCCATATTCTTACCTGGGCATAGTATGATTTTGTTATTCTACTTGATTTTGTTATGAACTTCATAACCATGAGAGGCTAAATCTCTTATGACTAATTAATGAAAATAATATAATGAATAAGTTTTTGGTATAATTACGATCTTGTTAATCTTAAGATTATGTTAAAATCCTATCGTGTCCAATCTTATGTACTTTGATTATCATCTTTGATTATATACTCACACCAGTATAGGTCGAAAGACCCGTTGTAAACTATATAGTTCTAAAGATTTATTTTTGATCTTTATCATTTTTGACGAGAAATCCACCTATCTTATTTGACAAACAAAATAGATTTGATATTATAGTAACTGGATTATTTGAGTGACACATTTGATCGAGTTAACTAAATACAAGTCTTAACTTAAACAAGTTAATTTGTGAAAACTTTTTCTGACGAGAAAATCCTTTTTATAAATTAAAGTCCTAAGTTTGAGATCGTAACTATCACCATAGCTTATGAGTTATGTGAAATTATTTGAGTAGTCATCTTTATCATTATTGAATTCAGTTTAGTTTATTTTAAATCTGTTAAAGTTTATATTTCATCTGATTATTCGAACACTACACAAATCCTGTGGACGACCTAGTCTTACCTAAAAATATTATACTACATACGTGGGTTATGCTTTTACCCTTGTGTTTCCATCTAATAACCGGTAATTTTAGTCTTATAAATTTAAAGCTTTTGAAACACATCATAAATATTTTCAAGATTTTCATAATGTATGCACTTTGACAAAGTCCAACTACCCGCTTAGATCTATCTCTGTAGATTTTGATTCCAAGGATATATGCCGCTTCTCCTAAGTCTTTCCTGGCAAAACACTTTCCAAGATATGATTTTACATATTGTAACATTAGAGTGTTGTTTCCCATAATTAATATGTCATCGACATATAAGATTAGGAAAGTGACCATACTGATCATGAACTGGCTGTAAGACTGACACATGAAGAGCAAGAAAAGTACACAATTGAAGAAAGAGCCAGATTGTTAGCAGAATTCTTTGAAAGAAGAAAGAAACAATTGGCAGCAGAAAGAGCAGAGGCAATAAGGAACAAACCACCTACAAGAACTCAAGTCAGGAACAGGATGATTACTTACCTCAAACATATGGGTAAGTACACTCATCAACAACTAAAGCACAAGAACTTTGAAGAAGTTCAGAAGTTATATGAAAGAGAGAAGAAGTGGATTGATGACTTTAAGCCTATAGATGATGACAGTCAACAGCAAGCAGAAAGCACTAAAAAGAGACCAAGAGCAGATTCTGAAGAAGAAAGTTCCAAGAAACAGAAACTAGAAGAGGATAATGATGCTGAAAAAGAGGAGCTTAGAGATAGTATGGATGTAGTTCCAAGGGATGATGTTGCTATTGATGTTGAATCTCTGGCCACCAAATATCCAATTGTTGATTGGAAGACACATATTTTAAATGAAAATATGATGTATTATCAAATCATCAGAGCAGATGGAAGTTCCAAGAATTACAAGATATTCAGTGAGATGCTTGATGATTTTGACAGACAAGATGTGATAGATCTACATAGGTTGGTAAATGAAAGATATGAGACAACAAGTCCAGAAGGATATGACTTGTTACTTTGGGGAGATCTGAAGACCTTATTTGAGCCTAATGAAGAAGATGAAATATGGAAGAATCAACAGGACTACAACTTGATAAGCTGGAGATTGTTTGACTCATGTGGAGTTCATGTACTGTTGATGAATACTAGAGTTGCTATTCACATGATGATTGAGAAGAAATATCCTCTAACTCAAGAAATGCTTTCAAGGATGCTAAATAGAAGACTAGAGGTTGATTATGAAAGTGAGATGGCATTTGAGCTTCTCAGATTTACAAGATCACAACTTCAGAAGTAGAAGAGTGTTTGGATACATCCTCCTGATGATCAAGATGCTGATACTGAAGAAACTTGATGATTAACAAGGTGAATATCAAGTTTAGGGGAGGATTGTTGGGAATTGAAGGCTTCTGAAGTTACTACTGTTAGTTTTGGAAGTTAATACTGCTGGTTCAAGATTGTGCTGCTGTTGAAGTTTAAAGAAAATAGTCTAAGTTATTAGTACTGCTAGCTATAATAGTTAGTGCTGCCAGTACATTGTTAGTACTGCCAGTATAGTTAGTACTGTTAGTTAATACTTAGTGTTGTTAGTCTTATATAGTTAGTACTGCTATTATGATATGCATGAGTTAAATTAGGAATAGATATGCATTATCATTATACGCGTTTTGTAAGCCCATTAGGGTTTCCTTAGTGTATAAAAGGAACCCTACGGCATAGTTAGAAAAGCACTTCAATTACAAATCTCATAGTTAGTTATTCTGTAACCTAGGCAGAATATTATCAATCAATATATTCAAAGTTTAGTATTTATTGTTCTTCTTAGTATTACAAGTTAGTTTCCGCATAACTTGTAGTATTCATAATCATAGTTATGTCTTAGTAGTTTTTGATTTTCCAAGGTTACTAACCTTTACACAAGCTAAAGGAAATCAAGATCTATTCATTGGGATCAACAAGTGGTATCAGAGCTTGTTGAGAAACTCTGAATAAGAAGAACACTAGATCTACACAATATCTCATTGTCAAAGAGAAGATATGAAATCACAGTCAGATTCTACCCAAACAGTCTCTTCACTAAAGCTTCCTATGCTTAAAATAGGAGACTATGATCTCTAGAGCATGCGGATGGAGCATTATCTCACTCACACAAATTATGCTCTTTGGGAAGTTATAGTGAATGGTGATGCACCTGCTATTGCATTAGCTAGTACTAAAGGTCCTATTCCTCCCAAGACTGCTAAACAAAAGATAGCAAGAAAGAATAAATTAAAAGCAAAGAGCACTCTGTTGTTGACCATTCCTGATGAGCACCTATTGAAGTTTCATGGAATCAAGGATGTAAAGAGCCTATGGAAAGCTATCAAGACTAGGTTTGGAGGCAACAAATAATCTAAGAAAATGCAGAAGACTATCCTGAAGCAGCAATATGAGAATTTTACTGCATCAAGATCTAAAGGACTGGATAAAACCTATGATAGGTTTCAAAAACTCATTAGCCAATTGAAAATTCATGATAAAGTAATCTCTCAGGAAGATGCAAATCTTAAGTAATTAATAAGTCTACCATTAGCTTGGAATAATATTGCCTTGATCATGAGAAACAAACTTGATCTAGACACAATGAGCATGGATGACTTGTACAACAATTTGAAGGTGTATAAAGCTGAAATTAAAAGACAATCAAGCTCAAACTCAAACTCTCAGAATGTGGCTTTTGTATCTTCTGAAGAAAGATATGAGATAACAAGTCCAGAAGGATATGACTTGTTACTTTGGGGAGATCTAAAGACCTTATTTGAGCCTAATGAAGAAGATGAAATATGGAAGAATCAACAGGACTACAACTTGATAAGCTGGAGATTGTTTGACTCGTGTGGAGTTCATGTACTATTGATGAATACTGGAGTTGCTATTCACATGATGATTGAGAAGAAATATCCTCTAACTCAAGAAATGCTTTCAAGGATGCTAAATAGAAGACTAGAGGTTGATTATGAAAGTGAGATGGCATTTGAGCTCTCAGATTTACAAGATCACAACTTCACGAAGTAGAAGAGTGTTTGGATACATCCCTGATGATCAAGATGCTTATACTAAAGAAACTTGATGATTAACATGGTGAATATCAAGTTTAGGGGAGGATTGTTAGGAATTGAAGGCTTCTGAAGTTACTACTATTAATTTTGGAAGTTAATAATGCTGGTTCAAGATTGTGCTGCTGTTGAAGTTTAAAGAAAATAGTCTAAGTTATTAGTACTGCTAGTTATAATAGTTAGTGCTGTCAGTACAATTATTAGTACTGCCAGTATAGTTAGTACTATTAGTTAATATTGTGTGTTAGTCTTATATAGTTAGTTATTGGCATATTATCGATATGCATGAGTTAAATTAGGAATAGATATGCATTATCATTATACGCGTTTTGTAAGCCCATTAGGGTTTCCTTAGTGTATAAAAGGAACCCTACGGCATAGTTAGAAAAGCACTTCAATTACAAATCTCATAGTTAGTTATTTTGTAACATTGGGAAGATTATTATCAATCGAATATATTCAAGTTTAGTTATTCATTTTGTCTTCTTTAGTTTATTACAGTTAGTTTCCGACATAAATTGGTAGTATTATAAATATAGTTTCTTTTCTTAGTAGTTTTGGATTTATCTAAAGGCTTACTAACTCTTTACACAAGCTAAAGGAAATCAAGATATATTCATATGGATAAAAATCTATACTTAAGAAGTATATTTTGGAAAATGGAAGTGGAAAGGAAAGGTATCTTCTTGAGAGTTGCCCCTTTATTTCTACTATGATGGTTCAAAGCTCATGAAGAAATAGGTATATGGTTCAGAAATACCTACTTGATCCCATTACACACCCATCACTTACTTCCATCTCATCCCAACTCAGAGGAAGGCAAAATCTAGGATTGTCTAAGAAAAAGAAACACTGAGGTTCCTCAGCCTAGTGTTCTATATGATAATGTTCCAGGTTGATAAATTTTCATTACAACTTCCAATGATCACTTGCTCAGTGGTGAGGATAGACTGAAACTTACTGAATTGATGGACTTATGTACCAACTTACAAAAGAAGGTTCTTGATTTAGAGAAGGCCAAGACTGATCAAGATAGTGAAATTGCTAGTCTAAAGAAGAAGGTCAAGAAGCTAGAAAGGAGGAATAAGTCAAGAACTTCATGGCTCAAAAGGTTAAGGAAGGTTGGTTCAACTAGAAAGGTAGAATCCTCTAATGAAGCGAGTTTGGGTGATCAGGAGGATGCATCCAAACAGGGGAGGAAAATAGCTAATATTGATGTTGATGCGCAGATGTTTCATGATTTGATGAGACTCGGGGGAGGAATGATGATAACCTAATGTTTGATACAGGTGCGGGTTGGATCGCGGGTTATGACAGGTAATTTTTGGAAGTTGGTCAAAATTGACCGGGTTTGGTTGTATGTAGAAACATGTGTGGGTTGAAACCTATCATACATACAAGTACAGTAACGGCCCATATTAGGTTAAACGTACATGCCGACACCTTTTGTCCGTTCTTTTACAAATTGAAACATAATCGGTTATGATTACAAAGATATTATTATAGAGTAGGTTTTTGGCGATTTTTAACCCGTTTAACCAGTTTCCTTTTTGCTATATCTTTTTCCATTAAGATACCACTGAGATAAATATATAATAACCATAGTAATCTAACTTAAGTGATCAACCCCCGACTTTCTCATTTTCAAAATATAGTTGTTGCATGCCTTAAAATGAGAAAGTTTACTGCGCTTGAAACAACAACTTTGCAGCATCCCCAAACACCACATAAAACGTCCTAAAAGATATAAATTGCAGTTTGTTTATAATTGTCTCACTTTATATAAATATAAGCATTGTACGCATTCTGTTATTCAAACAATAATAGTTGTCTTTATAGATATAATAATCCTTACAAATTTATATATATTTATGCATCATAGGAGACAAAAAGCTAAAACAAACGTTCACTTTGTTTAGGATTTTTTTAGTATGTTTTCGTGCACTTGAACTCATTGTTAACACAGACAGACATATTAACATGATGCTAATTGATACGGTCCAAACATAATATATATAATATAAGTATATTAGGATGTAAACAATTATAGTATAGTAAGTATTTTCCGTTGGGTCCGAGAGACAAACTTTTAACCAAAGTAGTCTCAAAAACCTCCCGGGTCATTTTCCCTCGACGAAGTGTGAATTGAAAATCGATATTAAGTCTGTGATCGCGTGATTTGAATGGTTTCAAAGATTTTGATTTGTTTTCCTATTTCTAACAATTATAATGCAATAACACGTAAAAGCAAGCAAATAAAAAAGGCAATTAAAGATAAGAGCTAAAAACGTTAACAAGATTTAATAAAACGCGACATTTAAGCAACTATGACAAATTTAATCCCTACGAATGCAAATTTAATTTTTATAAATCCTAAATGACAAAAGAAAATTTTTTAAAAAAGAATTATATTTTTTTTATTATGAGTTAAAAACACTTTTACTCTAAATTAAATATTAAATATACTAAACTATTTTATAAATTTCTGGAAAAATTACTAAAAGTACTTTAGACTATTAAGATCCTAAGAAAAATAAGAACTGGAAAAGAGTCTAAACTAATAAGCAGAAAATAAGCTATAAAGAACTGATAAGCAAAACTGAAAACAAGCTTAAGTATTTAATGGTGCAAGATGTAGACAGAAAAGACCCAAGGGCACGTTTGGTTAAGGAGTGTGTCTTAAATGCATTGAGTGTTTAAAGGGAAGGTTACAGGTTCGAAACATGTGACCTCTCTTTTTGAAAAACCATTTTTTTAAGTTAGTGGTTGCCAGAACTCCACAACAAAATGGAGTTGCTGAAAAAAAGAACATGAAACTAATAGAGGTAGCTAGGACTATGCTAGCAGATTCATTATTACCTACTACATTTTGGGCTGAAGTAGTTAGTACTACTTGTTATGTTTATAATAGGGTTCTAGTGACCAAGCCTCACAACAAGACACCTTATGAGCAATTACATGGTAGACCACCTAGTATAAGTTTTATGAGACATTTTGGGTGTCCTGTGACTATTCTTAATACCTTAGATCCTTTAGGCAAATTTGATGGGAAAGCAGATGAAGGCAAATTTGATGGGAAGGCGGATGAGGGGTTCTATGTTGGATACTCTATAAATATCAAGGCTTTTAGGGTATTTAACACTAGAACTAGGAAAGTAGAGGAGAACCTACACATAACCTTTCTTGAAAACAAACCCAATGTTGTAGGGAGTGGACCAGATTGGCTCTTTGATATTGATTTACTAACAAACTCTATGAATTATGAGCCAGTTACTGCAGGGAATCAAACTAATAAGAATGCAGGTAACAAGGATAATGGTACTCAACAATATATTCTGCTACCATTACTTTATAATAGTCCACAGAGCTCAAAGGATGCAGTTGCTGATGATGCTGGTAAAAAGACTAATGAAGAACCAGCAAATGAGGGTGAAAGAAATGGTCAAGAGAAGGAAGGAGGAGCTTCAAATAAAGAAGATGACCAGAATGTGCAAGATTTTAGAGCTGAATTGGATAATTTGCTTGTTCAACGGAAGGAAGGTTATGCTAACAACACTAACAGAGATAGTACTATTAGTCCATTTGTTAGTGCTGCTAGGAAAAGTTTTACTAATGCTGATGATCTTCCAACTGATCCTCTTATGCCTGATTTGGAGGATACTGTATCATTATTGGTGTCATATGATGATGAAGATGTAGGTGCAGAGGCTGACCTTAACAACTTGGAAACCACCATGAATGTCAGTCCTATTCTCATAACCAGAATTTACAAGAATCATCCTAAAGACCAGATCTTTAGAGACATAAATTCATCTACTCAAACAAGGAGGATGACCAAGATTTTTGAAGAACATGCTATGGTCAGTTACATCAAAAAGCAAAGGAGAACAAATTACAAAGATTATCAGAACTGCTTATTTGCCTGTTTTCTCTCTCAAAATGAACCCAAAAAGGTGATTCAAGCTTTGACAGATCCAAGCTGGATAGAAGCAATGCAAGAGGAGCTTCTGCAATTTAAACTTCAAAAGGTTTGGAATCTGGCGGATCTTCCTAAAGGCAAGAGGGCTATTGGAGCTAAGTGGGTGTATAGAAAAAAGAAAGATAAGAGAGGAATTGTAGTTAGAAATAAGGCAAGACTGGTTGCACAAGGTTATACCCAAGAAGAAGGAATTGATTATGATGAAGTTTTTGCTCCTGTTGCTAGGATTGGAAGTAATTCAGTATTTTTTGGCCTATGCATCCTATTATGGCTTATTGAAATACCAGATGGAAATGTAAATGAATTGCCTTTTATATGGTACATAAAGAGGAGTGTATGTGTGCCAACCTCCTAGTTTTGAAGATCCATAGTTCCCTGATAAGGTTTATAAGGTAGAAAAAGCTTTATATGGTCTACATCAAGCTCCTAGAGCCTGGTATGAGACCTTATCTACCTACTTATTAGAAAATAGATACAGAAGAGGCAGTATAGATAAAACTTTGTTCATTAAGAAGGACAGAGGTGATATCCTGTTAGTACAGGTGTATGTTGATGATATCATCTTTGGGTCTACAAAGAAGTCTTTATGTGTTGAATTTGAGCAGATAATGCACAAGAGATTCCAGATGAGTTCTATGGGGGAGCTCACTTCTTCTTAGGATTTCAAGTACAACAGAAGGAGGATGGAATCTTAATTAGCCAAGACAAATATGTGGCTGATATATTGAAGAAGTTTAATTTTACCACTGTGAAGGCAGCAAGCACTCCAATAGAGACTAACAAGGCATTGAACAAGGATGAAGAAGCTGAGGATGTAGATGTTCACTTATATAGATCAATAATTGGATCATTGATGTACTTAACAACTTCTAGGCCTGACATAATGTTTGCTGTTTGTGCTTGTGCAAGGTTCCAAGTACACAAAACTCAAACCTTCATGCATTAAAAGAAGATCTTAAGATACTTAAAGAGACAGCCTAAATTAGGCCTTTGTATCCTAGAGATTCACCATTAGACTTGTAAGCCTTTTTTGATAGTGATTAAGCGAGCTAGCCTTGAAAGAATTCCACACATGAGGTTTGTCAATTTCTTGGCAAAAAGTTGATTTTATGGCAATGTAAAAAGCAGACTATAGTTGCAAACTCTACTACTGAAGCAGAGTATGTTTCTACTGCTAATTGCTGTGGACATGTGTTATGGATTCAAAATCAAATGCTTGATTATGGGTTCAACTTCATGAACATTAAGATTCATATTGATAATGAAAGCACCATTTGTATTGTGAAGAATCCAGTATTTCATTCTAAAACCAAGCACATTGAAATAAGGCATCATTTCATCAGAGATTCTTATGAAGAAGTTGATTCAAGTGATCAAGATTCACACAGACCACAATGTTGCAGATCTTCTCACAAAGGCTTTGATGTTATCAGTTTTAGATTAACTTTCTATTTGCTAGAATTGGATTACTTAATCTCTAAAGCATCGTTTGAGGGGAGGTTAATTAAGATTGGATGAAAGGAAATGTAACATTCAGCAGAAGTGGATGAAGGGTCAGGACAACCCATTATCCCAACATACATTCACATCTGCTCAACTCTCTAATGAAGAACCAATCACTGTTTTATAATCATATCAACTTCAAAAGACCCACAAACCTAGGAAAGCCAAAAGGACCACTAAGATATCTCAGTCTAGTGGACCTATTCAACCTTGTTTGCAGATGAGACTGTCGATAAGTTGAGTGGGAGAGTACAAAAATGAAAAGGGCTGCCACTACTGCTACTAGCTTAGAACCAGAGCAGGACAGTGGTAACATAAATAGGACCCAATCCATGGCAACACTTAATGAATCTCTTCCTTAGGGAACTAATTCAGGTAGTGGTCTCAGGTGCCAAGTTACCATATTAGGGGTGCAGAAGCTTAAACTAGGTTTGAGGCTGCATCTAAACAGTCTAATGATCCACCTCTCTCAAGAGTTAACACACTTAGAAGTTATAACACCCCCATTTTTGACATATAGCAGTGGAAGCTAATCTGGGGTATTATTTCATAGTACAACAGTCATAATCATAGAAAACGACTCAAAAGAGACGTTTTTAAAAGATAAGTTATCATTCATTATTTCATTAGAGTTTTTACAAACAGAGGTCTAAAATCTACATGAAAACATAAAGTTTGAATGATAACAGTTTAGCCATCTTCAAGTCTGTGCCACTCCGTGCCATAAGATGTTCAGTTACCTGAGATAAACATGCTAAAAAGGTCAACACAATGGTTGAGTGAAATTCATAGGTTTATAATAAATAGTTTGAATACACATCAGCAAAGATTGGGTTACGTTGTTAAAGACACCCATAAATGTAATAATTGCAATGAATACAATTATTATAGAAAACAATATTATTGCATCTAAGCTCATGACACTCAAACTGACTAGTGTATAACAATATTGATTATATATAAAAGACTAATAACCCCCGTGTAGGTAATTGCCGTATACATATGAGTTTCAAATATAGTGTGTTTGGTTACCTATCCGGCTAACACAAACGGGATTCGTTAATCCCAATAGGCCTATTCACAATATTCATGTTCACTCGCAAATGATTAATGATCCATGATGGTGGGGGTATTTTGGCATAAAGGGACTTAGACAACAGATGCAATAATATATCAGGATAGCATACATTTAAAAAATACTTGTATTCATGGTTTATAGCATGTATCCCCCTCACGGGTTTATGAAATAGAAGATTTAAAAGTGAGGCTATGAACTCACCTTAACAGTATAGGGAAATCTGATTGATGGCAAAAGTATATCAAGTGAAAGTAATGGCTTCGTCACGCCAGACCTGGGTGAAGATGTCAAGTCTTAGTGGTGATAGTTTAATGTTTTAAAAAAAAAAAACCTTTTCATAAAGTTTAACGTATTACTTTGAAGTTATAATTTATATGGAAATATTGTATCACTATTCGGGCCATCATAATTCATAGGTCATGTAGTAAGCGTTTGAGGAGCCAAGACACTTTAAATCGTAAATACAGCAACTCGTCAAAACGTATACCCAAATAAAACTCCTTATATGAAGCTCCCTAGTAACGTGATACAAAAAGACTTATTTTCTTCAAAGTTATCGATGATAAAATACGTTAAATATATAAGCGTAATTTGTTTTATAGATTGCGTCGATCGTTGATTAATAACGATTAAATGGTCGGGTTTAATAAATAAGAGTTTTATAAATATTAATATATGAATTTTTAATAATTTGTATAAAATATAATATTTATATTTTTAAGTTGCAAAAATGGCAAAAAATTACCAAAGGTAAAAACTTTTACAAGTTTTTAAGTCCTTATGAATTATAAGTAAATATAATTTTAAACCTTATCTTTAAAATCTGCAGAATATCCCTTGGAGTTATAACTTTAAAATAATTATAGAAATCCCATGGTAGTTTATATTTTCCAAAGTACAATAATACCCCTTGCCTGAAAAAAATTGCAAAACAATTCCAAATTTCCATGCAAGCTTATTTTTGGATTTCAAAAGAGATTTGTAGGTTATAGGCTTATTATAATAAAGCTAAAATTAATGTTAGGATAAAACAACTTTTAATACGAAGCTATAGCTTATGAAAAGGGTTAACGAGCCTTAAAATGACAAAAATGGGGCCGTTTAGGTTCGAAAATTAAGTCCAAACGTGTTTAAGCTTTTTAAGACTTGGATAAAATGTTTAGAGACAATATAACATAAGCTTTATAGGAATAGCTTATAACAACAGCTTATGAGATTAGCTTGTAGAATTAAAGAAAACGAGTTATTAGGGTTTTTAGGGTTCGTTTGGTTTTAGAAAATTAACCACACATGGTTTTGAGTTTAATGCTTTTAATAAAGGCTTAGATATGATCATGAAAGCCTTATGAAAGTTTTAAAACATAATTTTAGCTTATAGAACAAGATTATGGCTTACTTGAGCTCAAAATGGGTCGAATGAGGTTTTTAGTACTCGTAACGCCTACAGAAAGCGACTTCACGAAGGCTTCCTTCTCTTGTTCTATGGATTCACTCCTGGTCTTAGTGCTTCTCCTTGATCTTCTTGACTGTTCTTAAACATCATTGTTGTTCATGTTTGAGTTTGAGGTGTGAGATTGAATGGGTAAAGGGATTTTTCGGACTATTTTGCCTTAATAAACCTTGGAGGCCAAGTTAGCAAAATAATGAACAAGGTATGATGACTAAGGCTGTTAGGGATGACAAGGAAGAGCAAGTGAGTGAGGTTGTTGAGAAGCTTAGAAACTAGCCTAAGCAAGGTAGAAGGGGTTTTGGGGGTTCAAACTAGAATGGAGTGACAAGTGGTGATTAGGCAGCTTGGTGGACAAGAGTTGAAAGGGAGTGCTTGTAAGCACTTAGGGCTGTAGTAGCTTAGTCCATAAGAGGTGCTAAGGATACTGGTTGGGTTCTAAATGGGTAAAAATGGAGGATAATAAGTATCAGGTTCATTTAGGGATCGTCTAAGGGTATAGGTTTTAAAATGTAAATTAGGAGGTTAGGGATTAAGGGTAATTTATCAATTAGAATTAGTGTTAGGATTAGAGATTAGGGCTTAGGATTAAGGTTTAGGCTTAGTTTTAGGTTTAGGGTTTATTTTTTTGTTGAAAGTGAAATTAGGGTTTAGGGTTTTAGATTAGGGTTTAGGATGAATTAGGGTTTAGGTTTAAGGTTTAAAAGTCATGCATTAAGTGCTTGTACCTTTTACTAAAGTGTCGGTAAGAAAACCAAAGTGATTAGGAGGTCCAAATAACCTAATTTTTGCCTTTCTTCGCATATTGACTTTATACATGAGCTTAATGTGATTTGTACATTGGCTTAAAAGGGAAAATATAAATCAAGATGTGGAGCTTTGTATACTTGTACACATGCATTAAAGTCTTGCACATTCATATTAATATGTATGCATTACATATAATTAAGGTATTGATATAAACGTTTAACGTTAATGCTTGTTTTGATATATACATTTAGAAAAGTACATTAAAATGGATAAGGTACTTGTAAAAAATGTTATTAAGATATAGACCTGTGACATATTAGGGACTATTACATGATAAAAAAACATAGATAGAGAAGACATGGTAAGGTTGCGTGAGCTCATTTACTTTAGAGATGCAAGTTACGTTGCATAATGAGATAAAGCAAAAAATTTCCCTATAAAAAAGAGATATAAGTATATAATATAATATATAGTATATATATATATATATATATTAAATATATAATATATATAATATATGTATATATAATATATATATATATAATATATATATAAAACGATATATATTAACAGTGCATCTAATTTAATAGATGTATATTTACATTGATGAAAATTGCGGGTTGTTATAGTCTCCCTCTCTTAAAAGAAATCTCATCCAAGATTTAGGTTTGATGACGGAGTGATGTTGAAAACAGATGTATACTTGGCAACGAATTTGATCATTGCCATTCCCATGTAAAAAATTTATGGGGGTCCTCTTTTAGAGTTCATCGTACTTTTGATTATAAGAATACCATTTCTTCAATTGCTTGACTCCTCATCCATAATCTCCATTGCTCTTCTACAAAAGTTGAGTGTCATCAAGCAAAGCTCTTTCATATGAAGACAAGTGATTCGTCAGTAACATTTCTTTATATTGAGAAATGTGGAAAGTTTGATGACATTCCTGACTCTTCAGGCAGCTCATAGTTTGTATGCACTTGGACGATCCGTTCATGTTATTTTGAATGGTCTAATGTACCGAGGGTTAAGCTTCCCTCGTTTTCCAAATCGGATGACACCTTTACGAGGTGATACTTTTAACATAACACGATCTCCAACTTGAAATTCTAAAGGCTTTCGCCTTATGTTGGCGTAACTTCTTTGTCGATCTCTTGCAGCTTGCAAGCATTGTCGAATTTGCACTATCTTTTTAGTGGTTTCATGGATTATTTCTGGTCCTATAAGTTGAACATCTCCAATTTTGGCCCAGCAAACAGGTGATCTGCACTTTCGACCATAAAGTGCTTCAAATGGTGCTGCCTTGATACTGCAAGTAACTGTATATTGTATAGAATCTAACCAATGAAAGTGTCTTTCCCATCCTTTTCCAAAATCTATAACACAGGCTCGAAGCATGTCTTCGAGTGTTTGTATGGTTCTTTTACTTTGTCCATCAGTTTCAGGATGATATGCCGTACTCATGTCTAATTAAGTACCCAAAGCACTTTGTAATAATTTCCAGAATCTGGATGTAAAATGACTGTCATGATCCGAGATGATAGATATTGGCACTTCATGCCGAGAGACTATTTCTTTGATGTATGACCTTATAAGGGTTTCCATACTATCTGTCTCTCGGGTAGGGATGAAATGTGCGGATTTGGTGAGGCGATCGACAATGACCCAGATGGTGTCATGTCCGTTTGATGTTTTGGGCAGTTTTGTGATGAAATCCATTGTTATTCTCCCATTTCCACATAGGAATCTCTAGTTGTACTAGTAAGCCGGATGGCTTCTGACATTCTGCCTTAACTCTAGAACATGTTAAACATTTGCCAACATATTCAGTGATGATTACTTTCATGTTAGGCCACCAATAGAGTTTCTTTAGATCCTGATACATCTTGTCAGAACTTGGGTGAATGGAATACTTTGATTTATAGGACTCATGCATTATCAAGTCTCTTAAATTACCAAAGAGTGGTAACCAGCTTCGGTTCTTAATACAACGCGTTCCATCAGGACGTATTTCAAATTATTTATCCCTTCCTTGTAAGTTTTCAGCCAGCTTTGATGTTCTCTTCTTTGATTGCCTCAGTTTGGGCTTCGAGGATTTATGATGGTAATTTTGGGTGAAAGGTCATGACTAATGCTCTAACTCGGAGTGGTTTGATTCGTTCCTTTTGGCTTAAGGCATCTGCTACAACATTTGCTTTTCCAGGATGGTAGCGAATCTCACAATCGTAATCTGCAAGTAATTCTAACCATCGGCGTTGTCTCATGTTCAATTCTTTCTGATCAAGGATATGCTGAAGACTTTTATGATCAGTGAACACAGTACACTTTGTGCCATACAGATAGTGTCTCCAAATTTTAAGAGCGAACACTACTACTCCTAATTCGAGGTCATGTGTGGTATAGTTCTCTTCATGAGGCTTGAGTTGTCGGGATGCATATGCAATAACTTTTTCTCTTTGCATTAACACCGCTCCCAGACCTTGATGTGATGCATCACAGTAAACGACAAAGTCATTGTTTCCTTCTGGTAATGCTAAGATTGGAGCTTCACAAAGCTTCTGTTTTAGCAGTTGGAAGGCTGACTCTTGGTTTTCTCCCCAGATATACTTCTTGTTTTTCTGGGTTAATTCTGTCAAAGGCTTTGCAATCTTCGAAAAACCTTCGATAAATCTCCGGTAGTAGCCGACAAGTCTTAAGAATTGGCGTATCTCTGTGGGTATGGTAGGAGATGCCCAATCCTTGACTGCTTCAATCTTGGCGGGGTCAATGTGAATTCCTCAGCTATTAATTACATGCCCAAGAAACTGCACGGTACTGATCCAGAAATCACATTTGGAGAACTTGGCATATAATTTCTCCTTTTTGAGTAATTCCAGGATTATTCTCAGGTGATCTTCATGTTCTTCTTTGTTACGGGAGTAGATGAGAATATCATCGATGAATACTATCACAAATTTATCCAAGTATGGTTTGCACACACGGTTCATGAGGTCCATGAACACAGCAGGCGTGTTAGTTAAACCAAATGGCATCACTTGGAATTCATAGTGTCCGTATCGTGTTCTGAAAGCAGTCTTGGGAATATCTTCATCCCTGACTCTCAGTTGGTGATAGCCTGATCTTAAGTCAATCTTTGAGTAAGTACTCGAACCTTGAAGTTGGTCGAATAAATCATCGATCCTGGGTAATGGGTAACGATTCTTTACGATGAGTTTATTCAGCTCCCGGTAATCGATACACATTCTGAAAGATCCGTCTTTCTTTTTAACAAATAAGACAAAGCTCCCCACGGCGAAGTACTTGGTCGGATAAAACCTTGGTCTGCTAACTCTTTTAGTTCCTGCATTTCTGAAGGAGCTAATCTGTAAGGTGCTCGGGCCACTGGTGCCGCTCCTGGCATTAAATCGATTTAAAATTCTACTTGGCGAACAGGAGGAAGGCCGGGTATGTCTTCAGGAAAAACTTCTTGAAATTC
>BQNB010056318.1:0-31663 GCA_026074375.1 Tanacetum coccineum | reverse complement strand
GGGATAATTACCATTTACAATGGTGATAATGAAGTAACTTACCAAATGGTGCTATCACATCCGAGGTTTAAACACCATACTAAAGAGCAATGCAACAAAATCCCACCATTACTGAAGGTAAGTGAGAAAGATGAGATGAATGAAATCTCGCATGCATACCAAAAGTTAAAGGGGTTCTACAAAGGAGTATTGAACTTAGGACCCGATTACATTCGAGATGCGAAGACGGAAGAATGGCTCACACGCGGGCACATTAGCGTGCATGAGATGGAATGAGAGGAGAAGCTGAAGAAAAGTCTAACTTAAAGACTTCGTTGTAAACAAAAGTGCTTCCCGAGAGACAACCCGGATTGTTATTTAATTTTATCGAGTCTGTCTTTCCAGACATCAATACGGCGTATCCGCTCCATACCATACGCCGTATTGATTGTCTGGACGCTATCAGTCTTTACTTTTTATGCACTTTAAAAACATTATTGTCAGTTCTGGCAATACGGCGTATTCACCAAAAGTGACCCGTATTTAGTTTGTTTAGTTTAGTTTTAGATACCTCTATTTATTGGTTTCTAAATACGGCGTATTTCAGTTTATGGATACGGCGATGTCGATCTATGTACTGTTTAGTTTAGTTAGTTTAAATTAAACGTAGTACCAAGATGAATTGCACTTGTTTTTCTATGTTGTATACATGACATCGTGATAGAAATATCAACAAATATTGGTGAGAATTTACAAAATCTGGGAGTTCTTGAAGTGTTGGAGGTCACTTGAAACTTCAGGCCGGCTGTGACAAGGAACAAAAAACCACCTTTTCCGGGAGGTCTTGGTTGGATCAAATAAACTAGGATGGATCCATTGTGTAGGTTTTAGTGAGAGAAAGTAGAGTGAGGGGATGGAAACACAAAAAGATGAATTATTAGATTAAGAAAAAAGAAAAATCGAACATCCACCCCTCCTACATGGAGAGCCATGTGGGGGGGTATTTATACCAAAAGAAAATGCTAAACTATCCTAGTTTACTATAGAAGGACCCTGCGTAAAAACGCAGGTGTCCATAAACTAATCCAATTCCGTGTTAAGACGCAGCTTCACTAAAAGTGAGGCTACAATCTCCATCACAGATGGCGTCACAGTGTAAATTGATTACAATGTTCCCTACAAGCAAAATAAAGAAAAATGATAAGAATGAAGTCCAGTATTCCTTGAGAATATCTTTGACGATCTACTTGAATACTAAAAGCTTTATTATCTTCAGTTTGTAGTCACGAACGAAATGTGAGTGATGACATAGAAGTTTTCTTAACGACAACGGTTTTGATTGGTTTTTTTTGCACATAACTTCCTGGCATGACTTCAAAAACTTTTTTCATACGCTTCTGGTCATCACAAAGTTTCTAAATTAGCTGCATGTCTTGAGAAAGCTTCATTTTCTTGCATTCTGGGTCATGTCGAAGTATAATAGAATCGTGCATCTCATTTGTCATCCTTGAAGTTCATCTTAATCCGAAGACTTCGGCTTTTGATATGAATTATGACTCTGATACTTCTTCAGCTCCTCCCAAACAGACACCCCTTGGATTGATAGAATTAGTACACACGATCTCTATGGGAGGGATGATATCATTACAACATGTCTCACTTAGGAAGCTCCAGTCTTGATTGAATTCAGCCCAATGTACACATTTTATCACCGTTAACTGATAGTCGAAACCAGTGGACACCAAAGTACAAGGTGAAGCACTAATCATATCTTCGGTCTTTTTAAAAATAATTTCCGGCTTTATTGTTATAAGCCCGAATCAAGTGAACTTTTGGGCGTCCTGTGTGAACATTTCTCCCTCCAGAATAAGTGCAGAATTGATATTGCTAAACCAAAAGTCAATTAAGTCCCGAGTGTACGCTATTTTCACCTCTATGTAGTCGAGATTAGTAACATCTAAACGGTACACATAAAAAAATCAACTAAGTACCGGTGTACACATTTCTCCTCCAGGATGATGACTAACTGAGGAATCTCATTCCTAAATCATGTGTACATCTTATGCCAACTTGAACTGTACTTAGCTTAATAGCCGTGATTGCATAAGCAATGCTCTGTGAGAAGATGTCCGGTACTCTCTTTACCAATCTCTCTTGATAAACCAACTTTTATCCCCTTATATCATTTGGTAGGCTTATTACTGATTGAATCTTGATGGGAGACAACCCAATGAAAACGAACCCGAGAGCGAATGAATGCAAAATCCTCGACTTGTGACTTAATCTTGTACTATCCGTGTGATAAAGGAACGGTGCAAAGGCAAATGCTAAGTTACCTTTTACTCACCAAATGTATACAAAAAATACAACACCTCTTGAAAAATCCCTTCAAACTACGTGAGACAATGAGTACTACAATGTAACTCCTTTATGTGATAGCTTTAACCCGTGAGTACTACAATGTAACTCCTTACATCGTGTATAGCTAGATACATCAAGTTCTTCATCACATCTCACGTTTTTGCTACCGAAAAAAGTCATCTTCGTTGACGAAAAAACAAAGACGAAATAAGTACAATCCTCATGAAAATACGAATCAATCCAGATACATAACATGGACAATAACTACGTAGTCATTAAATTCAATACTAGCCATTATGAATGATGGGTTTTTTGCTAAGGATACGTTTTAAGTGTAAGGTTAATGTGTTTGTTGTGTGTGAATTATTTTTTTGTCAGTTAACGTTCACGGGATTTTACAACTTCTATGATTAAAACGTAAAAACGAATCGATCATTTCGGGATTTTTACTAAACAGAAAAACCGTGAGTGTTTTGATCCGGAATCAGCGGCGAAAAATTCCAAAAAAACTGAAAAATGTCAATTTCTCATAGAAAACGATGTTTTTGGGCTTCGAAAAATCCTTAACCTGCCTTCGGGTGGTTACAGCGTGATCCGTCTCGTTTTTCTCTTCGATTTGAGAGGTCACGGGCCTAAAACGGACTTACGGATCAAAAGTTATGGCTGTTTTACTGAAACCCTTTTTCGTCACACAAGTTTTCTAAAAAAATTTCGTTCGGTCCAAAAAAATGCTCGTTCGATCCCACTCGTTCGATTCCGCTCGTTCGAACCCGCTCGTTCGAACCGCTCGTTCGAACCCGCTCGTTCGAACCTCTCGTTCGAACCCGCTCGTTCGAACCTCTCGTTCGATTCGCTCGTTCGAACCCGCTCGTTCGAACCCGCTCGTTCGAACCTCTCGTTCGAACCGCTCGTTCGAACCGCTCGTTCGAACCCGCTCGTTCGAACCGCTCGTTCGAACCCGCTCGTTCGAACCTCTCGTTCGAACCGCTCGTTCGAACCGCTCGTTCGAACCGCTCGTTCGAACCGCTCGTTCGAACCGCTCGTTCGAACCCGCTCGTTCGAACCTCTCGTTCGAACCGCTCGTTCGAACCGCTCGATCGAGTCCGCTAGTTCGATCCAAACAAAGAAACACTCGATCGGTCCAACGAAAAACCACTCGTTCGATTCACTCTTGTTCGGACCTTGCGTTTAAAGCTTATAACCAAGAAATGACGCCGAACCAATGAGCTCATAAAAAACGAAATCACTAACACAACACACTCGAATACAATACACCCCCGGTTAGCTCTTGATACCAATTGACAAGGATAATAAACACCTTTTCGGGAGCCTACTCATTTAAATTGCATTCATCGAACATCTTGAGTTTCGATGGTAATTTATTTGATCCATGGATCTGCTAGAGTCACTTTTCAAGGAATGTAATTATCATTAGGATGCAATAAGCAAGGGGGTCTAGGAGATATATGGTTAAAAAGAATGAATTTGGTTAAATCGTAATGATAAAAGACTTTATTGGGATGATGCAGGCTAACCTTTATAGGAAGATAGGATAGGGGATTTTCAAATACGATGAAGGGTTCATTCATACTCCAAATACTTCACCTCCTCCACTTCAAAATCATCCTCAACCTTAAGGTCCTTTTCCTTGTTCCTTCAACATATACACTCGAAGTACATACCTTCTTCTCTTGCCTACTTCTCACCTCTCATGACCTTTTCTAAACTATCCAAGAAACACACAATCACCTTCACCTTTATTTCTCATATCTTCTCCTCATACCTTAAACCTATATACTCGGAGCACCTACCTTTTTCTCATTCCTCCAACGTATATACCCGGAGCACATACCCTCTTCTTATGTCTTGTTCTCAAACCTCCAACCTATATGCTCCAACTATTATCTACATAATACCTTTTTGCTTTGACAAAAAGGGGAGAATGGAGTGTAAACGAGTAACTTTTAAACTTTACTTTGTGCTATAGTTTAAATATTTTGTCATCATAAAAAGGGGGAGATTGTTAGTGCAAATATTATGATATTTAATCTATATGATCTCTTTATATTTTGGTGATGACAAACATGTGACTTGTAGTTTCTAACGTAAAGTACGCAAGTTACTCGTTTACAAAAATCATCAATGCATACATGCATCAACATCTCTCGACGTCTTAAGTATGAACAAGACGGACATTGATTTACACCCGGCGTAAATCACATAAGGTGTGTACAAACAAGCATTAAACTTGTAGGATGATCAAAAAAATAAGTTTTTGTCTTAAACTTTACATTTTTATAAATGTAACAAAATAATTTTCAAAAATTAATTAGACAAATTATATTTGAATTATAAAGAAATGTTTTATGTGGTAATTATTTCAAAATTTCAAAATCTAGTCCTTTTCCCCCAAAACTGGTTATATCTTCACCAGATAATTATTTCACCATAAAAAGATAAAAACAGGAGCGTCTATCAGGGCGGCCCTCGTAAATACCGGTGGCCCCCTAATATATTTGGGGGCCGCCACTTTCAGTCAGGCAGTTTTCAACTCCTATAAATAGTGGGTCACTTCCAGCTATTTTTACAACCCTTTTGAACGAATTTCTTTCAGTTCTTTCTTTCTCTAGATCTCACTGATTGTTGTTTTAATACAACTAAATCTCTCTAAACCTTTGATCATTTAACTTGTTTAATCTTGTTTAAATGTGATCCAATCTTCTATCATTTCCTTCTTCCCTTAAGTGCAAGAGAAGAACTTTCGTCATCGTCAAGATACAAAGTTATGTAGTCTAGTTAGTTCATTTGTAACATATGTTACATATAGATCGAGTCCATGTCTTCCAATATTTAGTAGTGTGTAGATCCGAATGGTGTGTATATTCGGAAGGATTGATTATGTGTTGGTTAGTATTTTAGGCCTCAAATTACATTGGTGATGTGGTAGATTGGTTCTAGCTAAGATTAGGACTCGACATTTAGCTTAGTGTCGAAAAATAATGTAAGCGACGCGGTTTATGTGTTTAGGGCCATAAAACACAAGGTTTGTTACGTTGGGCCATAAAAACAAAAAGTTTGGTTGTACACGAAGAAGGACTCGACATCTAGCTTAGTGTGAATCTAATGTAAGCTTTGGTATAGGTTTTCTCGCCAAAGGGAGCTTGTTGATTAGTGAAGTAACTCTCGAGTTGGTTTACTCGAGGAGTGGAGTAGGGCGAAGAGGAGCTTCGTGACCGAAACCAAGTTAAAATCACTGTTGCGGTTCGCATTTTTCTTTTACCCTTTGCTTTACTTATTTCTTTACATATACCGCTTTACTTTTATACTTGCATTGTGATCACATATTGCGTCAAACCTAATTGGTAATTTAATACAAATGATATAGTTCGAAAACCATTTCTGGAGGCGGTCCCTTTAAATAGGGCGGCCCCCTGATGTACTAGGCGGCCCCCATATATTTGTGGGACCGCCGGCAAAGAGGATGTAATAATTGATATAAAAGATTTAAAGTTTTTAAAAGGAAACGTATTCACCCCCTCCCCTTCTACGGTTTCCACAATTGGTATCAGAGCCACGTCGCTCTAGTTTTCAAAACAAATGATTTTTAAAATAGAGTACGATCCATGTATCAAACTACCCATGAAGGGATATTAAATATGAAAAGTGTTGTGTTGTTTGATTCGTACTAGTTTTGTTATTAAATATACTTTGTATACTAGCTTGAAGGAAATTTTCTCAAAAGAACTTAGAAGTGCCAACTTATGTTTGTCTAAGTCGTAAGAGTAGAAATGATGTCTAAAACATAAAATTTATGTGTTGGAACAACTTTTTAACAAACTTTTAAAAGTCCCCTATGATGTTAGTTTAAGAATCCCTGGACCCGGAAACTTATGATCTTACGAATATTAACGAACACAGCAAAGCAAAAACGATCCAGATCCTACGTAGGATCTTTGCTTGCTTAGGATCTTATAGGATCCCGATCTTGACCATAAGATTCTAAGATCTACTACGATCTGATCTTACTTTTCTCAAACAACGAACTAAAATCTACGAATTTATGGGTTGTGTTTTCTAGATATTAAAAAAACAACAAGTTAATCTTCTTAAACATTTTATAATTATAATTTATGACAACATTCCTATGAAACATTTATATAATTTATGTTTATGTATATATAATTATACAAATCCGCAACAAATGTGGTAAAGCTATCTTAGAAACCAAAAAGAAAAACCATTAACATGGTCCTCTGGACTCCGAAGGATACCGGTATGTCTATAAAACATATGCAGATTCAGATCACGACCGGGTTGTGTCAGGACACAAGACTCAGTACAGTAGGAAGTTTTCAATGTCTTTAGGTGATAAAACTTGTTAGCTGTCATCAAATACGCAAAAATGGCTCTGCCATCTCGATAACGAGGCTGAGTATATGCATTTAAATCTGGGTGTTGTGCTCAAAACCTATGGATGGTGGATTTACCAGCTAACAACTATGCTTTCAATTCAATAAGATTCCTCTGTACTGCGACAACAAAAGTGCGATTGCTCTATGCTGCAACAATGTTCAACACTTACGAGCCAAGCATAACGATGTTCGTTACCATTTTATAAATGAGCAAGTGGAAATGTAAATCCGTGGAGGCTATATTTATTGGTCCGGCTGAATACCAACTGGCTGACATCTTCACCAGACCTTTACCAAGAGAAAGATACAACTTACTTGAACAAAAAGCACGGTATGAACGCATTCTTCCGAAAAACGTGAAAACAACTGGCAGAGGAAACGTGATTAGTTGATGGTGAAACTCAATAACCTGTATTATAATACATAGAACACAAATAAAAACAAAAAAATAGTATTCTTTAATATAAATTTTACAAAAAAACAAAAAATAAAAAAATTACAAAAAATCATAAAAATATAAAAATATGAATCTCTGGCATGTCTTCTGAAAATCAATAACATTTACGGCCTTAGAAATGTCATTTAATAATGATATCGAGGTTGAAATGAATTTCCAGAGCATCAGTTTAAAAGCTTTCAAAACATGCCACAAAATGGGTTTGCTTAATTATTTCGATAGCAACCCGGGTCAATCATCTTAAAGGCAAGTATTTCAAAAAGAAAACATGACCCTCATAACAGAATTTATGTCCTCGATCAGTCTAACTTTATGACCATGGCAAAGGCTTGGTATTACTTTGCAACACAACCCGTGCTTTCTATATTCCATTAGTGTACGTGTCAATGCGCTTATGTGTGAAAATAAGAGAAATCTTATTTACTTGGTGTTTGGTTTTCTAAATTAAACAATAATTCATCAGAAAATGCTTTTCAAATACATTTATCCACTCAAACAACGACTACAACTCTTTAAATAGAAAATGGGTCATTGTTTGAGGGGGAGAAAATGTCAAATATCTTCTTCATAAAATCAGTTTGTGATAACGTAAAGGAAAAGGTTTTAAACAATAACGGGTTAACAATTAAAGGGGAGTTAATTAAGTTTAGCTTATGTGAGCCTTAATTGTTATGTGTTTATGCCTTTAGGAAGTATATGTGCAAATATAAGTTTCTAGGTATGCTTGTTAAAATATTAGGGACTAAATGTGCCATTTGTTGAACTTAAAATGCCTATTAGGACTTATATAAAACAAATGCATAGGATAGTAAACTAAAGGGGGTGAATGTGGCAAAAACAAATTTTGTTTTAATACCACCCACCCACCCGTTTTCTTTTTCACACACAAACACACACTTAACAAACATTTTTTCCCTCCTCTCACCTATTCGAATTCGCCATCTCTTGTTCTATATTTCTAGTGATTATCATTCAAAATGTATAACTAAAAACTCGTTCTTCACACTCTAAACAACACATCTCTTAAACGAATTAAGTTTTAATACAGATGTGATCTCGAAAATCCTAAAAATCAAATTAGGGTTCGTCAAGATCAAGACTGGGTAAAAACCTAAATTGAGTGAGGGGTTTTGTTTGTTTAGGTGTTTAGAACACTCGGTTAAAACAGTTGTGTGATTAGTTTACATATGAATGTGTTCTTGATAATTCTTGTTTGCGAAAATTTGGGTTTTTGGGATTTAGTGAAATATGTTAGTGGGTTTAGTGTAGGAAAGTGTTTATATGTATCTTTGAATGTGTTTAAGCCATAAAAGGCATTTCTTGTTTGTTATTTCTTGTATGAATGTGTTAAAATGAATAATCGTACTCGTTCTTAATCGTCCTTGATGATTCTGTGGCTAATTGTTGTTATAACTGATCCTAAGTGGTATGCAACTAGAATGAATGCTATTTGAACAATTCTTGATGCTCAAATCTCATGTTTGTGGTAATGTGGATTTTAAAGGCGAGTTAACAAAATTCCTTTGTGAGGCGAGTTAACAACGCCCTTCAGGAGGCGAGTTAACAACGCCCTTCAGGAGGCGAGTTAACAATAAGCCTTCAGGAGGCGAGTTAACATCAAGCCTTTATAAGGCGAGTTAACAAAAGCCTTTAAAAGGCGAGTTAACAAAAGCCTTTAAAAGGCGAGTTAACAACACCCTCAAGAGGCGAGTTAACAACAAGCCTCACGAGGCGATTTAACAACCTCATTTAGGAGGCGATTTAACAAACACATTAAGGAGGCGATTTAGCAATTCCTTTAAGGAAGTGATTTAGCAATTCCATTAAGGAGGCGATTTAACAATTCCATTAAGAGGCGATTAAACAACCCTCTTTAGGAGGCGATTTACTCTCCTCAATAGGAGGCGAATTAGCAATGGATTTTAAGGAATTTTTAGATTGAATTTTTTTGAAGGCAATTTTCAACTCAAGTTGGGTAGCTAATTAAAATTAGTTAATTATGCAATCTAATCAAGTTAAGCAGGCTACATATCAAGGTTCAACAAGGATATCTGAACATGTCTTAGGTTACCTTATTCTCTACAAGTTAGTTTGAATAGGATTCCCAAAAACACTATTTTAGTTTCCTTAATGCCTTTCACATTATGCCCATGTAAGTTACCTTTCAGATGATTAGATCTTATTCAATAATGCTAAAATGCCTTAATGAGCCTAATCATTAGAATGATATCACAACATGCATCAAGCTTAAGTATTCAACAATCCAAGGGCCTAGTAGTGTTTTATACATAAAATTGGTTATATATATAAACTGTATTGCTCAAATCTTAGCAGAAACATGAATACCACTCAAGCTTAACAGAAATCCCTGGATGATGCTCTTGTTGCCCCAGTGGACCATGTTGAGTTCAGGAAATGCAACATGAGACTCAAGACAGACATCAAACTAAAAAAAGCTACATTTCAAGTGGTGCTGGATGCTCTTGCTCTCACTCCCTTTTATCAAGCATTCATGATCATTGCAGATGTTCCTGCTATTTATATGTAAGAATTTTGAGCTACAATTTTCGTTCATAAGTCATCTATCAGATTCACGATAAATAAGAAGAAATTCTCTCTCGATGTTGAAATTTCAGAGAAATTATCCAGATTTGCCCTAAAATTCCAGGACAAGAGTTTGAAGACCTCCCACTGGAACAAGACAATCTCTCTTTCATCAAAGATCTTGGACATACTGATGACATCACCTATCTTACTGATGTGAATGTTGAATACTTACATCAACCATGGAGAGCATTTGCTACCGTCATCAACAAGTGTCTAAGTGGCAAAGAAACTGGAATGGACAAGATTTGTCTGTCCCGTGCTCAAACACTCTGGGGTATGTTCTATAAGAAGAACATCGACTATGTGTATCTACTCTGGGAAGACTTCTTGTTCCAGATTAAATACAAAGATGCTAAGAAGACAAACAAGATGTCATATCCCAGATTCACAAAGATCATCATCAATTAATTCATGTCAAAGGATCAATCTATTTCGAGAAGAAACAAGATGTTTTGGCACACTGCCCGTGATGATACCATGTTTACTTCTATGAGATGTATCTCCAGACATGAAGATACTCAAGTATATGGTACCATTCTCTGAAAGGAACTAACAAACCAAGCATTGTTAGAATCCAATGCTTACAAGACATACTACGCTTTTGCTTCTAGAGAGAAAACTCCAAAACCAAAGTACGTTTGAAAGAAAGCTGATTCTGATACATCACCCAAGCAGAAGCCTGTTTAAGCTACTAAAGGTACTAGAATTAAGTCTAAAGCTAAGGTGGCTAAATCTAACAAGAAGAAGCAACCTGCAAAGAAGCCAAAAGCTAAAGGATTAGCTGTCTTATCTGAGGTTGCATTGACTGAAGCAGAACAGTTGAAGCTGGCTACCAAAAGAAGCAAGAAAGACTTTCACATATCACATGCAAGTGACTCAGGTGATGGAGTTGACACTCAGTCAAAGGTTCCTGATGAGCAACAACAAAAGATTTCTAGTACAAATAAAAGAACTAGTACTATACCAAGGGTTCCCGATGTACCTACATACAAATATAAAAGTAAGAAAGAATCTTGGGGAGATAGTGATGAAGAAGATGATGATGAGGATGACTTTGATGATGATAGTGATGATAATGATGAGAGTGATGACGAAAGGGCAGAATCTGATAGAGATGAGATTCCTGATCCTAATAAGACCAATAAAGAACATAACAAAGAAGAAAAAGAATATGATGGCGAATTTAATATTGAAGAAGATGAAAAGATTGATGATGAAGAATCGATGAATGATGATGAAGACGATGAGGTTACTAAGGAGCTGTATGATGATGTGAATGTGAATTTAGGAAATAAAGATACTGAAATGACCAATGCTGATCAAGGTGCCTCAGAACAATGAAATATTTCTTAAGAATCAGGATTTGAGCAAGTAGAGGAAGATGCTCATGTGACACTTACACCTGTTCTTGACACACAAAAGACTGGAGGTCTAACACAAAGCTCTTCTGTATCCTCTGACTTTACAAGCAAACTTCTAAATCTTGATAATCCATCTTCAGCTGACAATGAGATTGCTTCTTTGATGGACACCACAGCTCAGCATTAATTCTTGAAATCACATCAAGTTTCACTACAACTGTTCCTCTACCACCTCCTTTCTTCAATCCTTTAATGCCACAAGCAACACCAACTCCGATACCAACGACTTCAAATACTACAACATCACTTCCAGACTTTGCTTTTGTATTCAAATTCAATGAAAGAGTCACCAACCTGGAAAAAGATCTGTCAGAGATAAAGCAAGTTGACTAGTATGCTTAAGCTCTCTCCTTCATTCCTGCTATATTTTATCGTTACATGGATAACAAACTTGGAGAAGCGATAAACAAGGCCATTCAAGCACATAATTTTTACTGTATAGAAGAAGCTCAAGCTAAAAAAAGAAAGTATATAGAACTCATTGACTCAATGGTGAGGACAATCATCAAAGAGGAAGTCAATGCTCAACTACCTCAGATTCTTCCTTAAGCGATCTCAGATGTTGCAACTCTCGTTATTGAGAAAAATGTCACTGAATCAGTAGAAGCTGCAGTCTTGACAAGATCTTCTTCACAACCAACGTCTACTTATGAGACAGCTGCATCACTCTCTGAGTTTGAGCTTACAAAGATACTGATAGACAAGATGGACAAGAACAAGTCATATGATAAAGATGACTACAAAAAGAAGCTTTATGATGCATCGGTCGAGTCTTATAACACTGACAAAGATCTCTTTGATTCATATGGTGAAGTCTTTTCGTTGAAGAGGAGTCGAGATAAAAGAGACAAAGATCAAGACCCCTCCGCTGGATCAGACCGAGGGACGAAAAGAAGGAAATCGAGTAAAGATGCTGAGTCCTCCAGAGATTTAAGGTCAAAGGAAAAGAAGTCTTCAAGCACCTCCAAAGACGCCTCCCAATCTCAAAATAAGTCTTTCGACAAGTCTGCCCATGTAGAGGAGCCAAGTCATACTGTTTAAGACTCAGGCATTCAACAAGATCAAGAGTTCGTTACAGGAGACAATGATGAACAACCCGCTGACAAGGAGGTTACCAAAGCTGACTGGTTCAAGAAACCCGAGCGACCTCCAACTCATGATCCTGATTGGAGTAAGAGACAACAAGTTGACTTTCGACCTCCTCAGACCTGGATTAGTTAAGTTGCACATGTTAAAGAACCTCTCACTTCATTTGATGAGCTCAATGATACTTCATTTGATTTCTCTGCATTTGTCATGAATCAGCTTAAAATTCCAAATCTGACTTAAGAAATTCTGGTTGGACCGGCATTCAACCTGCTCAAAGGCAGTTGCAAGAGTATTACGGAATTAGAGTACCATCTTGAAGAATGTTCCAAAGCAACAACTGACGACTTGACTGGCATAACCCCGAAAATAAACCGTATCCGTTCGATCTCAGAAAGCCTCTTCAGTTAATTCAAGATCATCGAGGACACCAAATTATCCATCAGGATTACTTTATTGATAAAGATCTGGAATATCTGAAGGGTGGAGATTTAAGCAGACGATACTCAACTTCTATGAGAAAGACAAAGGCTGCTACTTATAATCTCAAATGGATCGAAGAATTGGTTCCTAACTTGTGAAGTCCCGTGCAGGCAAAATATGTTCAACATGCTTACTTGGGCACTTCACACTGGGGTCTAAAACGCCAAAGATTCTACGGGTATGCTAGCAACATGACTTCTTCTAAAGATGTTTACTCCAAAAGAAGAATTATTGTGGTAACCAGACTTAGAATTATGAAGATGTATGACTACGGTCACCTGGAAGAGATTAAAGTTCGTCGAGATGATCAAAAGCTATATACGTTTAAAGAAGGTAATTTCAAAAGACTTCGCCTACAAGACATTGAGGACATGTTACTTCTACTTGTTCAACAGAAGCTGACTAATCTCACAATCAACGAACGGTATGCCTTGAATGTGGCATTACGTATGTACACAAAACGGATTGTCATTCAAAGGCGGGTGAAAGATCTTCAATTAGGTGTCAAAAGTTACCAAAAGAAGCTCAACCTTACCAAGCCAGACACATTTAGGTCAAATCTCATAATAAAGGACCGCGTACACTGCATATTTGGACCCGAAAAGAGTGATATATAAGGACCAGATGAACAGAAATCGATTGGTGCGTGCTGATGAACTTCATAAATTCAGTGATGGCACGCTTGATGATGTTTGGTCTGCTCTTAATGATATTACTAAGGGAATAAGGATGGAATACCTGCCAATGAGGAAATGGAGTAACTTAGACAAGAAGAGGGCTCGGGTTATGGTTCAAGATATAGACAAGCAGCTTTATAAGAGGAGGTTGATGCGGAATCTAGAGAAGTTCGTAGATGGAAGGAAATACGGGAATGATCTCAGGCTACTGGAAAGGACAATATGACTTTGTCATATTTTGTCTCAACTCATTTCAGGTTAATTTCTCGTATATAATAATCTTGTGAATATGTATATAAATAGTGTAGAATTAAAAAGTAGGCATATATAGTGTTTGAGTATGAATTTTCAAGAATTTCTTAGTAAATTCAAATTTTTTCAAATTATCATACTCAAACACCATATAAAACCCTCATAATTTGAAGGGGAACATTAAAAATGTTCCTAATACGGCTTGCTAATAATTGGACATTTTCCCCCCGAAAGCAGTTATATTTGAATCAATTGATATCCAAAATATCAAGAGATTTAATATTTTTGATAAGAGGAGAAAATGTGATTAAAATATTTGGCTAATAATGTGATTTTTATGATCTCAAGTGTACTCTTTCCCATATATGTGCTAAACTCTTTCGATTAATCGATGCATATATAAAGGGGGAGCAAATGGTTAAGTAATTGCTGAAATGTGGAAGTACCAAAGACCGACTATTTAAATTACTGTATTGGAGTCATAAGGTGGTTAAGTTTAGGTATTCATTTTCATGATCCAACCAGAACCGGAGGGATTTACCCAGGGATACTCCACTAGATAGTGTAGTAGTCCTTAGATATGAAAAAAAGAGTAAAAGTGAGAATAAGGGAAGAGTGCAGACTGAGATGGAGCTAGTACTGGAACAAACCCAACAAGATACTAGTTATGAAGTCTTGGTAAGCGCTGAAAGGGTTGAGGAATTAAAAAGAAAAGTTAAGATAAAGAGTGAAAAGAAAGAAGCCCTCTTTACACTTAGGCAGAAATCGGGTCAATACATTTGCTGTCAAGAATCACAAAGATGATTGCTGACATTGAAGACTGACATCATGGACCCAGTAATGCAATACACAACCCTCCCTAGCCACTCAGAATCTCTTAAAAAATTTTTGTTTCATTTCTCACAGAGATTACACACATTTCTATCAACTTTGTCACTCCAAGTTAGTTAGTATTGAAAAGGTGGCAGTCTGCTCCAGCATCCGATCAATAAACCAAAGTGCACTATTAAGTCTAGAGCCAAAATAAATCATCTATAAATCTCATTAGGACACTTGTCAAAATTATGCTTGCTAATTCACACAATGTGAATAACAAGAAATATATTAAGAGTCCTACGCATTATCCTTGTGATTTTGCCAGAACATCCGAGTGATACTTAAGTATTCACAATGAAGATGGAAATCCTGCTTGAGCCAACATCAAACAAGCTCATGGTAGGTGACTTGTGCGATTCTATACGAATCAAGCTTGTGACAGCTGGAAAGAAATAAAGGTGCGATTCTATATGAATCAAACTTGTTCCAGTAATGAATTGACGATTGATGAAATTTTGAAATGCTTAAAACTCTCGATGTGTCGTAAAAACACTTTATCAAGTGGCACGTCGATTGATTTTCAAATCAAATTTATTTCAATCGGTGAGATAGTAACTCGTTGGTTCACTTATACCGTGTTGTCTGCTTTGAGACATTTCGGTAATGAGAACGGCTAGTACAGCTGCGAAACCCTGTCAAGAAGATTCTTCAAAATTCTATCCGATCACAGGCAGTATTTATACTGATCAACGGGGAACCGTGGTTATTGCAACCGTATTCGACGAAGTGACAAAGACACTCTCGTCCATACCTGTTAATTATCACTAACCTAAACCTGCAGGTATTCTCGATGATGGCAGCAGCTAGACGTGGACGAATCAGATTCATAGCCGCATGCTCATACTCGACCGACATTTATAAAGACATCACGAAAGCTCAAGTACATGTTTCAAGACTTCCGCTACTCTGATACCGTACGTCTTTCTTGAAGCGACGAAGTATTAAGTTGATACCGTACGTCCTCCATAAGTGACGAAGTGTTAAAGTTAAAGACTACGAGCTCAAGACTAAAGTCAAAGCATAGTATGCTAGGTTTAAGTTTTTGTAAATTGGAGTGACCTCCCTTAGGGGGAGATTGTTAGAAATACGAAAAGTATCGGTCACTACCAACATAGTTAGTCATAGCTCGTAGTGTAATCATATGTAATGTAAGTAAGCTAACCGGGCCAAAGGCTTATGGAAAGCCTATATTCAAGCCCATGGCAGAACTTTAGCATTGAGTATTTATACCCTCTACACACATGGAGAGGGTGGTTGGTTGGTTCATTTCTCACATATAATCTAATCTTTCTTTCTTTGTTACTTTCTCTTACTAGAACCTTCATTCCATCCACTTTCTCTCTCTATATTTCTATATTGTTTCTTGGTGTTATAGATTACTAGTATTCTACAATAAATCACCCAAGTTATACTATATAAATCACCCAAGAGAAGTGTATAAATCTCCCAAGCAAAATGGTATAAATCTCCCAAGATAAAAATGGTATAAATTACCCAAGGCAAAAATGGTATAAATCACCCAAGGCAAAAATGGTATAAATCACCTAGAGCAAATACCAAGTATAAATCGCCTAGGCCAAATTGTGTATAAATCACCTAAGAAGAAAAACCGTATAAATCGCCTAAGCTTAAGCGTATAAATCGCCTAAGGTTGATCACACATATAAATCTCCCAAGTCCAGGATGTATAAATTGCCCAAGCCAAAGCGTATAAATCGTCTAAGCTTATTAGATGTATAAATCACCCAAGCCAAGAGACGTACAAATCGCCTAGACCAACAGAGGTATAAATCACCTAAGCTAAAAAACCACTTTTTTCAAATCACTAAAAGACACACTTTTGAAGTTTTTGTTTGATTTTTCTTGTACTACTTACTATCCCAAGCCTATTAGAACCCTAAAAACACAAATTTTATGGTTTTTAACATAAAAAATTTGAAATCAAGATTTTGAGTACAAAATGACTTTCGAACAAAAAAACCTTAAAAAATCAAACTTTTGTTGTTTTTGCTAGGATTTTCTTGTACAACTAACTTATACTAGGTTAGAAGAAGCATAAAAATGTAAACTTCATGGTTTTAAACATACAAAAAGTAATTTTTTTTGTAGAGTTCAAACCAAAATACGCACAAAAAAGAAATGAAAAATGCACACAAAAGAAGGCATGTGCACATGGTGTTAAGAGTATCATGGCTGTCTTTTTTAAAATAACATGAAAAAGTTATGTTGTTATAGTAACCTCAAAAACGTATAGGGAGCTTGGCGAGGCAACTTTACTAAGGTCTGTGTGATGTTTTGTAGCATCTATAGGCCAAGAAGCTCCATTGGGTGGATGAGGACTATATTGGTACCAGTTAGACATCCTGATGTGTGCTAATACACACATCATTTATACCTTGAAAAACACATTAAAACGGATTAAAAAAAAATACTAAAATAGGATTAATTATATTGCAAATATGTTTGTTGGGTATTTTTATGTTTTGCAGGTACTATGGATTGAAAACAAAGCAAAAACGGGTATTTTCAGGTTCGTTTCGATCAAGAGTGCTTATTATTCAAAATCAAGATGAGTCGTTAATATTTCTCGAGCATGTCATTGGAAAGAGCACGAAATTACAAGTCCAACGATGCCTTCTTAGTTTATTAGGCCAGCCCGTAACCCATTTATATGGGCCGGGCCAGCCCATATTTTAATTAGCCAAGCCCAAGATTTCACTCGGCCCAAAACAATTTTATAAGTTAAATGAATTTACTACTAAAGTAATGATGGATCATGTGGCATATAAAATTCAATAATAAAGCTCATGTGCATTTGATAAGTAATAGTGTTGTGCATTTGATTAAATGTAGGTCACGTGACCATAAATTAATTCCCAAGATATCACGTGAGAATCCACTAAGTTGTATTTCACCTATTCAAAAATCTACACATGGCATTACTAGTCTTCATTTCAATTCTGATATAGTACAAAAGAGAGGCACGAGAATGTGTTGTGTGCATTTTTATTACGCATATAGATGTCCACATGGCGTCATCTGTTTGGAAGATCGAGAATTAAAAGCAGCTGGCGGTTACGAGGAGCCTTATCCAATGCAATCATTTATATTTAATAAGTAGGTGGGAGTTGCGTAATGTCAAAAATGCTCCCAAATCTGGAGCTTCTATTGGATGATCACCTGAATGGACGAAATTGTCCCTCACCCCTATTTGGGCCTTTATAAACAGACGAGTAGCAGCATTAGAGAAGGGGAGATTTTAGGAACTTATTTTTTTACATTTAGCTTATTAGTTTAGGAGTTAGTTTAGCTTATTTTTAGTTTTAGGATTATTGTAAAAGTTGTTTTAGCTTATTTCAGCTTATTGCGTTGTGTACTCAAAGCTTATTTTTGAAATAAAGATGATGTTTGTTTGCTTATTGGTTTGGCTTATTACTTATTCTTTCTTTTTTTATTCAGCTTATTCTTCTAGATAAGCTCCTCTTTTAAGCATTATTTTTGTAGCTTATTTTCAGTTTCATGTAAGCTTATCTTATAGCTTATTCGATTTGGTGTGAGCTCATATAGTTTGCAAGCAACTCTCGATTTAGCTTATTTGGGGATAAGTTCGTGAATAAGTTGCTTTGCGTTTATTTCGTGTTCTTGTTTCAGGTTTAATTAGACAATTGTTTCTGATAAGGAATTATTCGACTTAGATATGATATTGATTATTAGATCTCATTTAAATTTAAGTTCTTAAAGTGCCTATTGCTTAAGTTGATTTTAAAATCTAGCTTAGTTTAATAGTTACATAGTTGATTAGTTTAAAATCTTCTAATAGATTTACGAGTCAAATAATTGTTTAAAAGGTTCGTGCATGCTTTTCGAATGTTTTCTAGCTTATATTATTTGTCGAATTGTTTAAAAAAAACGTTTCCTAGTTTAAGTTTTCAATCAGTAGTGCTTAGTTGAGTTTAAAAGTAAAGAGAATTAGTTTAGTTTGATATTTGATTTGTATGACCGATTTGTCCTAAGCCTTTTTGCTAGCCCACATTTGAGAATATGATTTAGGCCTCATTTGGATTTATAATGTCATGAGATCAAAATTGTGATAGTTTATTACTAACAGTTTTGTGTTTTAATTTTGTTACCGTACCGGTCAACTCATGAAGCGTGGAGCTTAAGGATTTAATAAGCTAGATATAATTTGATTATTTTCTTTAGCTTATTAAATCAGGTGGTTATCGTCATCAAAAGTAATAAAGTCAGAAGTAACGAGATCGAGGATCAAGCAAAAGCCGCTAAGTACCACCTAAAAGATGAGGTGCATCTTAGAACGATAAAGTATAATCGATACGTAAAAGTAATTAAGCGATCATGAGGTGTGTGGCCAATAGGAGCATGGCATTGCACTAACGTTTTCAAAGTAAAATTTTTTTTACCCAAAACCCAAGTACAACCTGACCTTATATTGGTTAAGTCACATATTAAAAATTACCCTTTAATTCCCATTTTAACTAAGTTAAACTATATGTTTTAAATTTCAAGTATATACGTAAAATTTCAAATTCTGAAATTTACCCGACTTCCCGAACCTCTAGCTCCTAATCCGTAAATGGTAACAATACAAGGCTTTCACCCCTGGAAAGCATTTTGAGTCTAGTTTTCAAAAATGTAGGGCTCACTTACCCAAAAGTCTTAAAACCATGTGAATGGACTGATTTACCCCAAGTTACCCAAAACAGAAAATTTCCAAATTTTTAACCCTCCACGGTATCGGCCATAAATCCCAATCTATGATAGCAATAAAGGTGAGACCACTTGGAAAAGTTTGAATTATATGTCTACTACTGAGATATGCTTTTAAACTCCACACTTTAGAACAAAAACCTAGGGTTTTACACGTTTTCCCAACAAAGGTCCAGAATTGACTATTTTCCGTAAAACGGACATAACTCCCTCATCCGGAGGAAATGGTAAACCATCCAATTAACCACATATTCTACAAATGTTTATCTACCTAAAACATGAATTTTCCAGTAGGCCACAAGCCAAAAATAATTCGTACTAGGCTCATCTATCTGCTGACCCAAAACAGTCCCAATAAAGCCACTTTATCAACACACCACTCACAAGTTTGACCTTACCAATAGAAATGCAATGCCATACTTTATTGTCACATCTCATTATAACATAAAACATACATGTTTATAGTAGGTAATCATAAAAATAATCAATCTACAAGAAAGAAATCTTTGAAGAATAAAAATGAATCCTTACAAGATGAAATAAAACTAGTGAGATCAAAACCACTTTTACTCCTTCCTTTCTTGCTAAATCTTCAACCCAACAACACCATTAATCCATGCATAAACTCTTTAATATATAATTCTAGATCAGCCCCTAATCTTCTTATAAAGGTGGTTTTAATGGTGTTTGATTATTAAGAGAATAGTACCAATCAAGGATGTTTTAACTAGTGTAGATTTTTAATTAGAAAAAGATTTCTTTCTTGTAGATTGATTATTTTTATGATTACCTACTATAAACATGTATGTTTTATGTTATAATGAGATGTGACAATAAAGTATGGCATTGCATTTCTATTGGTAAGGTCAAACTTGTGATTGGTGTGTTGATAAAGTGGCTTTATTGGGATCTGCTTTGGTCGCAGATAGATGAGCCTAGTATGAATTATTTTTGGCTTGTGGCCTACTGGAAAATTCATGTTTTAGGTAGATAAACATTTTTAAAATATGTGGTTAGTTGGATGGTTTACCATTTCCTCCGGATGAGGGAGTTATGTCCGTTTTACAGAAAATAGTCAATTCTGGACCTTTGTTGGGAAACGTGTAAACCTCAACAAATTTTGTTCTAAAGTGTGGGGTTTTACAGCATTATCTCAGTAGATAGACATATAATTAAAACTTTTCAAGTGGTATTCATTTTATTGCTTCTTGATATTGGGATTTATGGCCGATATCGTGGAGGTTTTTTTTTACGATTATCTTTATATTTTTAAAATAAAAAAATTTTTTTTTTATTTATTTTTTTATTTAATTTTTTAATTATTTTTTTATTTAATTTTTTTTTAATTAAAAAATTTGAAAATTTTCTGTTTTGGGTAACTTGGGGTAAATCAGTCCATTCACATGGTTTTAAGACTTTTGGGTAAGTGAGCCCTACATTTTTGAAAACTAGACTCAAAATTCTTTCCAGAGGTGAAAGCCTTGTATTGTTACCATTTACGTATTAGGAGCTAGAGGTTCGGGAAGTCGGGTAAATTTCAGAATTGAAATTTTATGTGTATACTTGAAATTTAAAACTATAGGTATAATTAGTTAAAATGGGTAATAAAAGGTAATTTTTAATTGTGACTTAACCAATATAAGGTAAGGTTGTACTTGGGTTTTGGTTAAAAAAAAATTTACTTTGAAACGTTAGTGCAATTGCCTTAACTCTATTGGTCACACACCTCATGATCGTTTAATTACTTTTACGTATCGATTTATACTTTATCGTTCCAAGACGCACCTCATCTTTTAGGTGGTACTTAGCGGCTTTTGCTTAATCCTCGAGCTTGTTACTTCTGACTTTATTACTTTTGGTGAGTTCATAGCCCCCTTTTCTACATATACTTGTTTTATAAATTCTACGGGGTGAGATTACATGCTTGTTTTACCTTTGGACACAAGTACTTTCAAAATTATCTGCTATCCAGACTATTGCTTGAATATTATTGCCTAAGTTACCTCAATGCCAATTAAGTTCCTTTTTCCTATCATGAACCGTTAAATTACTAGTGTAGTAAGCACGAATGTTGTGGGTAGATCTATCGGGACTGACAATCCCCACCTTACTTTTGGGTCACAAGTTGAGCATGGTGCATTTAACATGTTGAAAATTCTAGAATGTTTTGTCATGCATTCTATATACTTAAGGGCAGACGTTAAGGTTTTGGTGTCATGAGCTTAGTGCAATAATACATATTTCTTTTAGACTTGGTGAATTTGTTTCTCTTGTCTACACTACTAAATCTTGTGGTCCATGCTTTATTTACTGTTAAACCTATGAATTCACTCAACAAATTTTGTTGACATTTTAGAATGTTTAATCTCAGGTCCAAAGGTGTGGTTCTCTGGATGGGAGCCGCGAAGGATATCAAGAAGATGGATTCTGTGTTTTTCTTAAATTCGATGCTAACTTTTAAACTTGTTCTCTAAAACAATTGTCATCTTTTGAAAACTATATGTTATTACTTTTATGTCACCTTGTAAACTGTTGGGACCAAAACTAAACTCTGATCTTTGGCGATGCATCGAATGAAAAAACTCCTATTTAAAAAGTCTATTTTAGTTCGTTTCCTATTACTTGTTGTTGTGCTATGACGTCGCATCCCAATTGTTACCGTTCCGCTGCCGCCAGATTTTGGGGGTGTCACAGATTGGTAATTTGGGCCTCATTTGGATTTATAATGTCATAAGATCAAAACTGTGATAGTTTATACTGTTTACTACTAACCGTTTTGTGTTTTAATTTTGTTACGGTACCGGTCAACTCATGAGGCGTGGAGCTTAAGGATTTAATAAGCTAGATAGAATTTGATTATTTTCTTTAGCTTATTAAATCGGGTGGTTATCGTTTAATTGCGGCTCTTTAATTAGGTCCCATTTTCTATCATTTTTCAATTTATTAGTGTAGCTTAGTATAATATGTTTAGCTTTGCTTATTTTATCATTATGCGTAGTGAGTAGTTTAATTAGTGCTTGTTAAGTGATAATGTGAATTGGGAATTGAGTGTGGATTGTAAAAAGACTTGTTAATTAATAATCTTCGATTATTTAGATTTGTAGTTTGAATGTTTTAAAGGGCAAAATCCAAAATAGAGTCAAACGACACATCTAGTAATTAATATCTTTTTAAGAGATTTTTGTCAAGATAAACCAACGTTGTGAGATAATTATCCTTTCTAAGGAAATTAATTCGTTAATAGACCTTAATTCACACTTGATGAACTTTTCATGTCATGTAGCAAGTATTTTCGTCTTATAAATCTTTTAGGTTATTTTGGCATAATTCTTGTAGTTTAATTGTTTATTATAATTTTAGTATTAAAATTAGTTTAATTTTCTTAGTATTAAAAAAATAGTTTTTAGACCAAAATCATTAAAAGATAATCAAGCAGTATACTTCAAAAACATTAACATGAATTTCAATTCATCTCTCGCCGTGGAAACGACACTCGGAAGATAGACTATTACTTTTTCTAAAGTGATTTTCTTATCTAACGGGATACTCTCTATACTATTACTATTTGATATTTAGGATATATTTTATATATACTATATTATCGAATCAGTTTTTGGCGCCGCTGCCGGGGAGAGTTGTACGATTTTCACGTTTTGTTTCGAAGTGAATGCCTTGAAGATCCTTTATCTTTTGAAAGTTTAATTTCGTTCTTATAAAAATAAAAATCAAAAAATATTTTTTTATTTCTATTTTATTTTCTTTTATATAAAAAATTTAAAATATATATATACCAAAAATATTTTTATTTTATTTTATTCTATTTTCTATATAAAAATCCAAAAATATTTTTCATTTCTATTTTTTATTTTTATATATATAGTAAAAATAAAAATAAAAATGATGATAATAAAGATTCACAAAGAAATACTAAAAATTTTGAAATACCAAATTTCTCTGTTTTACCTCTGGTGCATGAACACGCAATCTTCTTCAAACCAAACCAGTTTGCATCTTCCCAATCCCAAGAAAAGTTTACAATTTCGTCAAGTAGAAGTATCCGAATCCGATAATCTTTTTCATGATCATATACAAGGAGAGGACGAGAATGATAAAGACGTCCAAATGGCCGATCATTTGAGACCGATGGAAGAGCTACTCCGAATACCTATCGTAGGTATTGAGAATGATATCGTTATTCCTGCCGTTCTAGCAGACGAATTTGAACTAAAAACCGAGTTACTTGATTTCGTAAGTAACAATTCTTTCTTTGGTCTTGAAAATGTTGATCCTCATTCACACATCGGGAAATTTTACCAAATAACCTGAACTCTAAGACTAAACCAAGTGCCTGATGATGTGGTGAAGTTGATCTTATTCCCGTTTTCCCTTAAAGGAGCAGCCGAGTTATGGCTTGAAAATGAACCTCCTTGTTCAGTTACAACTTGGGATGATTTAGTATCAAAATTCTTGAATCGATTCTATCCTCATTCTAAAACAAGATAGCTTAGAAAAGAAATAATGAACTTTCAACAAGTTTTCGGTGAGACTTTTACCGAAGCTTGGGAAAGATTCAAAGATTTATTAAGGAAATGTCCTCATCACGGATTTTTACTCCTTCGCCAAATAGATTTTTTCTATAACGCGTTAAGTCAATCTGATCAGGATTTTCTAAATACCGCAGCGAGTGGAAATCTGATGTTTAAAAATACTCAAGAAGCCTTAACCATTATTGAGAATAGAGCCAAGGTTCGAACTTGTCAAAATAAACCTCAAGTTTCGAGTAGTGTTGGTAGTTCAACCCAAATTGACGCCATTACCGCTATTACTAAACAGGTCGAAGCTCTTATTTCTAGCATGCAAGAAGCTTATAACCAAAACCAAGAAGCCTCGATTCAGTTAATGCAAAATCAAATGGGTCAAATGGAAGAAACTTTTCAAGAGAGGCCATCATGTGTGCCATCGAGCGACACCGAAACATACCCACAAGAAGAACGTAAAGCGGTTACTACTATGAGTGGTTTAACATTGGATGGATCCTTTATTCCTCATTTTAATTTTCTCTTTTATCAAGAAAAGGAACAAGAATCGGAGACCATAACGGAAGTGGTGGAAATTGCTAGCTCTCAGAGCACACCACTTGTCCCACCTCTGGAAACTCCACCATTGTCCGCACCAAAACCCGAAGAAGACCGGAAGCCTAATCCTCATCAGCTATCGATTCCATCTTGGTTTAAAGAAGAAATATTTCAAGCTTTGGAGAATCCTACAGGACGTGCCGACCATTTCGTTTATAAAATTGATATTGTTGATTCTTTGTGCGATAAATTTCCTATTAAAAACAATTCTTTGAGTGGCAATCCCACTCCATCTGATTCTATGGTCGAGTCTCCTTCCCCATCTCCTATTCCCTACGAGGATAGTGACTCTCTCGTGGAGGAGACCGACATCCTTCTTTCTTATTTTGATGATTCTCTTCCTGAATATGAGACTTTTAGCTTTGATATTGAAGATAAGAGTAGTGGCAGTACCACTACCTATTCTGATTATTCTCTTCCGGAATGACGATCATATTGAAGAGAAGAGTAGTGGCAGTACTACTACTCATTCTGATTTTTCTCTTCCTGGATATGATTCGGTTATCTTTGACCTTTCGATTGATCCGTTTCCTCCTGCCAATAGGAGTGATTCTTATCATGAGGAGTTCGCCGATGAACTCGCTCACATCATATCTCCACCGGAGTATGACCATTTTTACTTTGATCTTGATATCGTTCCAGGAGATTTTACTAGAGTTTTGAAGGACAATATATTTGATTTATTGACTAAGGGTTTAAAAATTAATGATCTTAATGATTCTTCTCTCCTTTTATCCAATTGTGACTCCTCTCTTTCTACAGAATTTTCCGAGATCGATCCGCTAGTCTCATTTCCCTCTGGAAATGAAGACATAATTTTCGATCTTGGAATATTCATTATCAAGGGAGTCCAATCTGAGAGACTTTATATTCTACCACTGGACGATTTTTCTACTACCTCATTCGTCAGTGATTCTCTTCTCCTAACTGATCCTTTTGAGATCGACACTTTTCTTTCATTTCCCTCCGGAAATGAAGACAAAATTTTTGATCCTGAAATTCTTCTTATCAATGGAATTTTCTCTTTCACGAGAAAATCTCCACATCTTCTGAGTGATAATTTCTTAATCGATAAATGTCATAGCTTTAGTGAAATTTCATTGGTGACCGAATCTTCGGTCAGTTTTCACCCCAAGGACAAAGAAATTCAGGGAGAGTCAAGCTAGAGACTCGCACAAAAACAAGCGCTTCTCGGGAGGCAACTCGTGTCTTTTCTTCTTTCTATTTTCTTAACAAATAAGTATGATTATATAGCCCAAGTGTGGGGGCGTGCTTCTTTTTGTAGTTTGTGGTATTGTTTTTGCAGGATTCCTTAAGATCATGAAGATCCGTGCTTGTTTTCAATCCTCCAATCATCTGGTCTTTGATCTTCTGCTTATTTTGGAATCCTCAATCCTGATCTTATATATTTTTTCCCCTTTAACACTTGGAATTTTTTGCATTTTGCCTTTTTCGTTCGTAAGTGTGAGGGTAAAACCCAACATTTTTGAACATTGAGGCCAATGTTCTATTCTAAGTGTGTAGGGGGAGGATTTTTACTGAAATATGATCTTACCTGTGCCTGTCTGTGTTCCCGCCCTACCCCGTTTTGACCAAAATTTTAAATTTTTTATTGTGTTGTTTGCCTAAAAAAAGATGAAAATTTAGAAATGTTAGTAATAAGTAGGTCCATAGATCTAGGTAGCTTTTGACTTGAGCAAGTTTTAAACTCTATCTTTCCCCTTAGCTTTCGAGACTTAGCGTTTGCTTAACTTTAAATTTTTGCAAAGAACGAAAAATGATAGAGTTAAATATAAGTCAGATGCTAAGCGTGGAGTAGTTGGATCTCTTTAGAGCGCATAGATGTTAATTGTGGCTTTTTGCTCCAACCAGCTCAATAAACGTTATATAATTGTTGAATAAATAAAGTTACTTTAGGTTTTTGCGATTCTTAGTTTAAATCACTTCGTAGAGATTCCTTCTGGAGAAAGTAAGGTACACATCGAGGTTTTGTCAGTGTTGCGGGGAAATAGGCTAAAGTCTCTTTCTGGCTCACAACCGATGTGGCAGCTGTTAAAAGACCGCAAGACTTAAAAATTGGCTAATAATAAAAAAAGTTATGTAATAAACTGAAGCCAAAATAAGACCACTACCTCTTGTCGGCTCACAACCGATGTGGTAGTCATTTAAAGGGTGGAGGTAATAATAATAATAAAACTGTGGGATGATAAAAGTTTACTGCATCTTGCCGGCTCACAACCTATGTTGCAGTCTTCTAAATAAGCCGGCTCACAACCGATGTTGCAGCCTTCTAAAAGGTCGAGGAAATTACCAAGGTCGAAATAAGACTACTGACTCTTGCCAGCTCACAACCGATGTGTCAGTTGTTTAAAGGACCAAGGCTTAATAATGTTGCTATAATAATAAGAATAAAGCTAAATTTTGACTTCGGGGTTATCTAAATAAAGCCTCTGTCTCTGGACTCGTAGTTGAGTTGTTTCGAATGAAATAAAAAGGATAACCCCTAAATCATGTGAAATTAGAACCTTAATGTGGACCTTATTCTCACCATATCGTCTCTTTAGGAAAGGATTTCAAACTAATTATGGTCTAAACCTGATTTACTTTATAAAAATAAGGCCATAATTTATTTGTCATTAATAATAATAATAATAATAAAACCTTAAAAGACTTAGGAATAATGGGAGCGAAAAGTTAAGTTTTTACTTACACAATTAACATTTATGAGTAGTGTTAGCATCTAATTTTATATTTGACTGTGATTTCGTTTTAAGCTTAGTTTGGATATCGCGAAAAATCAAGGATGATGAACTCCTATTCTTCAAGCCTTTTAAATAAATTTTATAAAATTTTTTATCTTAGTTTTTGTTATTTAATAAATGGTTAAAACGGGGGTGCTTGCGAATTAAATGATTTTTGAACCTTTTAATGGACCTTTTCTGTTCTTGTTTGATTGTAAGGGGTCATAAGTTAAAAGGGGATAAAATTATTTATTTCCGGGATTGTTTTATTAACATTGCGTGTGGGACCAGCAATGGCTTAGTGTGGGGGGATCTGATGTGTGTTAAAACACATGTAGGTCCTTGTTCTTGGATCTATATAGCCTTTATAAGACAATAGTTAACTTGAATAAATCCAAATCAACTATGTGAGAGACACTGACTATGAATATCAAGTGTTAATGCGGAATCTTAACACAAGATTTAAGAAGAACAATAATACTAACTTTGCTATTGATTTCTATTAAGCTTCAATGCTTCTATATCATATATATGAAACTCTATGCCGTAGGGTTCCTTTTATACACCAAGGAAACCCTAATGGGCTTTACAAACGTGTGAAAGGATAATGCATATCCTTTCCTAAGATATCTCCTAAGATATCTCTAAGATAACTATTACTATTCTGTTATATAAACAGACTTAACTAAAAACGACCAGTACTAACTATAGTACTGCTATTCTACCAGTACTAACTTTAGTACTGCCAGACTTAACTTAGTACTGCCAGTATTAACTTAGTACTGCCAGAACTAACTAATCCTACCAGACTTAACTGTTATACTACCAGTATTAAGTCTTTTACAATCTATTTCCCAACAATCCTCCCCTAACTTGATCTTCACTTGTGAACTTCAAGTTTCTTCAAATGTCTTCAATTTGAGCTTCCTGAGGATGTTGTAAATAAAACTCTTCTAATTATTCTTGATCTGCAATTCTTCAAATCATCTCTTTTTTATCTCTGCAGCAACTATTCTTCAAAGCTTTTCAGCATCCCTTCATATCAGCAACATTGACTATATGTACATCAAATCTTATGGTTTCAGACTATTCTCATCACTTCCAGGTGTGTTAACTCCTGTGAGAGGTGAATCATTGAAACTTTAAATGGATTTGATGTCTCTTTACCAGTTAGCCATTTACTCTGGAGTAGTCAGTCCTTTGGCCACCAGAAAGGTGCATGTCCATGGTTGACTGAAAACCATTTCAACTCTCAGTACATGAAACATTGGTGAGTTGAATACCATATGGTTTTTGGCAAACCATTACAGCCATAAACGGATTTGATATGCCTTTACCTGTAGCCGTTTGCTCAGGGCTAGTCAATCCTTTGGCACCTAGAAAAGGTAAATTCCATGGTGGATTGATGACCATGTCAACTCTTAGTACTTGAAACTTGGTGAGTTGATGTACCATCCACTTTTTGGTAAAGTGTCAACCATCTAATATGGATTTGTTATTTGTCTTTACCATAAGCCATAATCTTATGGACTAGTTATGGTTTTTCCACAGCCTTTACCACAATCCATAAACTTGTGGGCTAGCCAACTCTTTACTAATCAGATATGGTGAGTTGATTACCATACAATTTTTGGCAAATTGTCAGCCATTAACGGATTTGAGAAGTCTTTACCAAGAGCCGTTTGCTCCTGGACTAGCCAGTCCTTATGTTTGTTAGACATGGTGGACTGATAACCATTTGTTGTGTTAGTGCATAGCACCTCCACCAAGTGTTATTCTTCTCATTTCCATCCTAGATTTCTAACTCATCAACCTATGCTACTTCCTAATGCCAGCTTGCTTTTCCATCCATTTCAACAGTTTGTAGCAATCCTCATCTGGTTTTCCTCCTTGAAGTTTCTTATCTAGCATAGCTTTGCATACCTCAGCAGATAAAGGATATTGTCTTTCAATTAGCATATATATATCCATTGACTCCAAGTTCAAACAGTGTACTCTGCAAGTATCATAATATCTCCAACTTATGATCCTTTGTTGACCTAATACACTCCAAATAGGATCTGTTCTAAGGGGTTCCTCAAACATATTCTTTAAATATCCCCAAAGCACCTTCTCAAGCTCATCCTCTGGACCATTCATACCATATCTATTCATGACAATCCTATATAATTCAGTAAGATCATCCCTAGATATATCCTTCAGCATAGCTCCAAAATTTATGTACACAATATTAGTTCCATCTTCCTTAATAATTTGGTACACACCTCTCTCTCCTTGCTTGATGATCTTATAAGTAGCTATACTAGGTGATTTCATGGCTACAGGAATAGGATTAATAGGAATTTTAGTACCTGAAGCAGAATCATCTTGTTCACTAGCTTCATTTGAATCTTCAGAATCATTCTTATCAAGGTTTGTATGTAATCCTTTCCTTGCCATCTGTTTTCTCCTCTTTCCAGTTTGCTTGGTTGGCTCATCATCTTTTGCTTCATCACTCTTTAGTCTTTTTGAAGTCTTTGTTTGGAGCTCTTCACCAAATCTTTTTACACTATCTTTAGTAGCTTCAAAGTTTATTGGTGCAAAAGATTCAACCTGCTTTACAAGCTTATCAAATTCTTCTTTCACTTCTTTAAAACTCAAGCTCTTCAGCTGAGATAGCTTCCATGTCCCTTGATTCTTTAAGTAGTTCATCATATAGGTTCTCAGCTGTGATTGGGTCATGGGCTTATTTCTTTTGTCTCTTGCTCTTTCTTCTGCAAAATGTTTCTTCCTTTGATTTACTAGATCAATCATCTTCTTTGCAAAGTCTTTTCCTTGTAAGTCACTTCCTAGCACACTCTTTGACAACTCTGCATTAGCTTCAATCTTTGCTCTAATAAGATCTTAATCTTCATCTGTGTAATGTTGAGCTTCAAATTGAACTTGAGCTCTTCTTTTCTTTTGTTGCTCATTCAATTCTTCTTCTTCTGCAATTCTTTGTGCTAAGAGAGAATCCAAGTGAACTTGTTTAGCCTCTTCTTCTTTCTCTAAAGTATCCAATCTGATAGCTTCAGCTAAACTAGCTTCCTCTTGTAGAATTTGTTCCTTAGTCTTCTTAGGAGCTTCTTCAATGATCATAGGAGCTTTTCCTTCTCTTTGGCCTTTATCAGGGGAAGGAATGGACTTTTTAATACTGTCAGTACTAACTTGTTCACTAACAGTACTAACTTTGCGACTAACAGTACTAACTTTAATACTTCCATTATTAACTCCTTCAGCATACCCAATACTAACTTCTTCTTGAAAATCCAAGCTAGTGACAACCTTCTTTCCCTTTGTCTCTTTCTTTCTGTTGGAAACACGAAAAGTGTCGGTCACTTCCAAAGTTGTAATAGTCTTAGCACGTAGTTAGTATAAGGATTAGATTAGTAATCTAGTCCGGCCCAAGGCCCATGGGTGGCCCAACTCCAGCCCATGGGCCGGCCATGGTAGTATTTATACACCCTCTCCTAGTCTTGGAGAGGGTTGGTTGTTCCATTTGTTTTCACACATTCCATAATACATTCATCCATTCCATCCAAGTTTCTCTCTAACAATCCAACCCACATCTCACTTATTGTTCTTGGCTGATTCATTAGATTACTAGTATTCTTCACTGTTCGATGCATCACAATAAACTACGAAATCTTCCACTTCATCAGATAGCGTCAATATTGGTGCATCACACAAGTTATTCTTTAAAGTTTGAAAAGCTTCTTCTTGCTTTACTCCCCACACATACTTCTGATTCTTCTGAGTTAACGAGGTAAGAGGTTTAGCAATTTTGGAAAAATTTGCGATAAACCGTCGATAATAACCGGCTAATCCCAAAAATGATCGAATCTCAGAAGGCGTCGTATGGGTCTTCCAATTCTTTACTGCTTCTATTTTGCTTGGGTCTACATGTATACCATTCTGGTTAACAACATGACCAAGAAAGTGCACCTCTTGCAACCAAAATTCACACTTAGAGAACTTGGCATACAACTTCTCCTTTGTTGGGAATTACAGATTTAAAGATTACAAAACCTATTAGACGAAATGAAGAAAGAAGAAACAATGAAGGACCTAATATGTAATAGATAGATAGCTTTGTTAGTAAGCTAGGGTTTGTAACCTCCCTCTATTATATAAAGAGGGGAGGCGTCTAGGTTACAATCATCCATTCATAGCAGACTTCTCCAATGAGAGTCTGAGAAACGCATAGAGCGTGTGTAGTAGTAGTAGTTTCTTTATTATGTTCTAAAAAAAACCTTATTAGTAACTTTGATCTTGTTCTCAATTATTATTCCGCTGTGTTTTGATCATTGTTATTATACCCTAGTTGAGTCCAAATCTTGGATTCTACATCCTTCCTTAACAATTCCAACACCAAACCCAAATGAACTTCATGGTCTTCCTTTGTCTTTGAGTAGATTAAGATGTCATCG
>BQNB010056317.1:23817-38715 GCA_026074375.1 Tanacetum coccineum | reverse complement strand
ACTCAGTTTTCTCCAATCTCATCACAATAATAAATAACACAAGAACGACAACCATCTACATTTCTATTTTTCTGGCGACAGATCCGCATCATTCGGTGTGTTGAGGGTATGTATCGATAAGAATAAGGTAAGGTATTGATACAGTTCAAGATCCGCATCATTCGGCGTTCATGTGAGGTCGAAGAATGGACGAGAGAGATGAACTCTTCATGAACTATCTCTCATAAATATTTTCGGCGCTCAGAAATATTAAATTGAGAGCATAACTGCCGCAATCGGATTCGAGACGATAACCGCTGCCATCCTTGCGGTAACATGTTCTTTTTGTTTTCTTTTGTTTGTTTTAATGGTGTTTTTAGATGTTCGATACATGTATCAATTGTTTATAATTATTCAAGGACTGTGTCAGTTTATGATTTATAGTGAGTATCACTTGTCATTGTATTAGAGATGGAATTTTTCGTTAATTATTCATGGATTGTAACAGTTGTTTATGATTCATAGTGAGTGTCACTTTGCAGGTTTATGTATCAATTTTGTATTGAAGATATGGGTTAGCGTATCAAATTATCAACGTATGTTAGATTATTAATGAGTTGGTAATATTAGTTTAATGTATGTCATCTACCACATAATTATTAGTCTTCTAAAGTTTTCTAATCATGTATAAGTTTATTTTGTCGTGTAGTAGTGACTCGCGCAAACTCACCCCTTAAATTCTATCTATATATAATATAAATACAACAAAGGATCAGAATTCGCGAAAGCAAAGAAACCGGAAGCAGTATAGAGTGTTCCCGGGTCGTTATGTCCCAACGAGGCTAAAATGGAAAATCGAGAGACGATTGATGATTGATGTTTGAATGTGAAAAGTATTTGGAAAGATTGAGTAAAAAACCTAAAAAATGCAAATGCACATTATCAATAAACACATAACATAAACTGGAACAAGGAATAAAAGCAGAAATGGCAAAAACACTAAAACTTTTACACTAAGGCACCAAAAAAGTTTAAATAAACTTTACTACAAAATTTAAATAAGCTAAACTAACTTCTTAATAAGCAAATACAAAAAAGCATTATAAGCTAAAATAACACGATAACCCAAGCATTACTATACAACAGGTACTAACAGGATAAACTATCCGAGTTCCTAACTAGTGAGTTAGTAACTGCTAGCTTGGAGTTAGTACAAGTTAGCCTAAGGTTAGTAATGCAAGTCTAAACATAACACAAAGCAACAATAAAAAAGCAAACACGCTAAAACAGAAGATTACTAACCTTAATAAGCAACTTAGTAATAGGAATAAATCAACATAGAATAAACAAAATGACAAATAAGCTAGAAAAACAAAACGATAAACACTTTAATTATTTTGAAAAGGCAAATAAGTTCTACTGAAGACAGTAAACTAAAATAGGCTTAATCTACTCTAAAAAGCTAAACCAATCTTAAATAAGTAGAAACAATAAGCTAATAAGCAGAAATGGACTAACAGTACTAACAATACTAACTAACAGTACTAACTTGTAGTTAGTACTGCTCCAAAACTGAACTAGCAGTACTAACTTCAGGTTAGTACTGCTAGTTGAAAATACCCCTTAAAAATCATTTTTCTTTCAAACTAATTAAAAACAGATTATCTATTAACAAATTAAAACATTTTTAAGCAAATTTCAATCAAGAATAAGCACTTAAATAAGCTGAAATGACCTAGCAGTGTTAACTCAATACTAACAGTTTTATCAAATGAACTAACAGTACTAAGTAAGAAAGTTACACAAATCACTTTTACACTAACAACTCAGCAAAATAAACACTATAAGCAGTTCTGTAGTAAATAAGGAAAACAAGAAAAAGAGTGACTTACAATACCCTTGCTCAAAACAGGGTTAAACAAAGAGTCTACAAGCTCTAACTTGTATAAAACAAGCTAGTAAGAGTCCATAAGCCCATCCAGAACTGGCTTATCATCCATAACATAAGCTGTGGTATATTTGAGAGTGATTTGTGATTTTCTCTTAACTACTTAACTTTTTATTTTTACTTAATGAAAACAGCTTATCATTAAGCTGTGGTGAGATCTTTTTGAACACAAAACAATATGATTAAGGAACTTAACACTGGTATTGTAAATTGACTTAAAACCTCAAACTTGCATTAAAACTTGAAAGTGTTACAAAGCTGAAAATAGAAGCTGTAAATGACTTAAAACAAACTGAAAATAAGCTAAATTATTTTTAAGATTAAAAACTAAAAAACTAGATGCCTCAAAGGCTTACAAAAAGCTCTATTTATAGCCGAAGTCTTCATCTCTTGGCTTTGCAGCTTGTGCTTCTTTGTAGAGATACAAACAAAGTGTGCTTGTTGTGTGAGGTGAATTTAAAGCAAATCCCAGCCTTTGATTTCTTTTGAGCTTCTTTGGAGACAATCTCAACCATCGAAAATGCTTTGGGAAACATGGCTTTATACAACTGGGGGGGGGGGTATTAGGGTGGGATGAAATGATTTTGGCCTAGGAGAGAAAGTGGATTATGCAGAGGAGATAATGTGGGCGACATAACCAATTGTAACTTGGATTTGGGGGCTGGAAAAGGAAACTTTTTGGGGAGGTAGGCAGTTTGGTTCCCCTGAAGTTAGTATAACTTGGAATGCAATCTCTACGGTTGGCAGTTTTGGCCCTTGTCTTTTAATCTTTTGTAATACAGCATTAGCTTTTGGCATTTAAGCCCTTCAAGATTGAAGTTTCTTCGATGTGAGCTTAGGCTTTTGACTTGACTTGGTCCGTTTCCTCGCATCTCGTGCTTGATTGTGTTGTTTTGGCTTTCTTTTTGCTCCTTTCCTGAATATACCGTTCCTGCACAATACAAATGCAAAACATACAAATACAATGTATTTTTGGTATGTTTTTAGTCTTTTAAGTCCGTTTAGAATGGAAAATGGTATGTGTAATTAAGCACATACCAAAATCCCCCATACTAAGGTATTGCCGTGTCCTCACGCAATGTTATGAAGTAAACACTCAAGAAAACTAAGAATCTCCAACCCCCTTGACTAATTACTTTGAAAAGTAGCAAAGTGTTCGCCAAGGGAAACTAAAGAATCAATAGCTTTGACAAGTCCCGTTTTCACCAATTTTTCATATGTACACTAACTATCCCTAATATTTTTGGATTTTTCTTTCTTTTCTTAACTACCTGTTTGACTTCCTTTATTATATCAACATTGTGGATCAAGAATGAGAAGTGCCCATAGAAAATCTAAACGACGTCCTGACGGGAACATTCTCCGTCCTCGATTCTTTACTAGCTTTCAAGCCAACAGTTAAAAAAGATGCAATTGTCATTATAAGTCTAAATGTTAGCACTCATACTTATGACTTGTGAACTTTTAAACTCCCAACATGGATATATGATTTAGAAATGTGTGTAACTCATTTTAAATAACTCAACCATAGATCAACTTATTTTCGAAGTCGTAATGTCAAGAGTGAATCATGCTTTTAAGCAACAGACTTATTAGGAATATTGTAACATGATGTTTAAAGAACTAAAAATTTTACTGTAGAACTTTTGCAACATCTTTATTATTATAAACATAAGGTTCTTAAAGCTAGGAATGCCTTGCTTAGTTTAACACCTACCGAGGCCTCGCTCCCCTGGAAGGATAATCACAACCAACGACACGGTGCTCTTATTTTTGAAACCCCCCGTGCTAGCAGTAGTGAGGAAATCACATCACCAACCATCTTCCTAAAATGGCCAAAGGATAAGGTTCTTAGTTTGAACCCTCACCTAGAACCTTTCTTCTAATGAGATATCACAACACACCAAATACCCCTTGAAGTAAAGACGTCTTATTTGAACCCACCACTTCGTGTAACGGAGTTGGGATATCACGACACTCAATTTACTTTGCTCCATATACTCAAATGTATGCTTTATTGGATAATATTCAATATTCATGAAGCATTTTGCATTCACATATCATACAAGCATCTTTGGCATTTTAACTTTCAATTTACTAAGAACAGAAAAAAAAATTCGTTTTAAAGAATCAAGTTACAAAATTTTAGCTTTTTCTAAAAACATCGAATGACTTAGTTGAATTGAAATGAGCACGTATGATTAGGAGCGGAATAAAAGCTAATGGAGAAAAATCACAAGTACTCATATAACAATTAAGAAGAATTTTGCTCAGCACATAAAACATATATTTAACACTATCATTTCTTGTTCTTCACCTCGAGAAAGCTTAGCTAAAATTAAGAACAGCTAGGGGCTCAACACGCCCGAGAAATCGAGTCAAAAATAAATCTTCATTCTACCCATTAGGAAAGTCGAAACTGTGACAAAACACTTATTCATTTTTTTTTTTGGTATTTTTGCAAAAGTTTGGCGGTAAAAACGGGATTACGTGACAACAACGGCTACAGGCAAATCAAATCGAAGATCCCCCCCCATACTAGAACTATACATCGTCCTCGATGTTTTGAAAGGGGTACCCACGTAAATCTAAGGCGTTTATAAAGTGTGCCAAAAGATAAAACGTTAGTCGATTAGATTTGGATACTGGATTCCCAAAGTGAAGCTGAGGATGTGAAACTCTTGATAAAAATACAAGCACGAGAGTTCTTCTCAATCCGGGCAATCCTGGACAATTAACAACACAAACATGAAACACGGGAATGGAAGAACAAACCTCCAACAACGAAGAAAACACTTATTCATAATGACTACAAAGCATGGGGTGCCTCCCACGAAGCGCTTGTTTTAAAAAGGTCGCTACTTGACCCGTCACCGAATTTATTGTACTTAGGTAATGTTTGGGGAGATCTGGGACTACCATTGTGGTACTATCCCCCTCCTAAGTAGTAGCTTAATAACTATGAACATTCACTTTGAAATATGGCCCGAGTTTTTGGATAACTCACGGTGGACAGTACGGGAAAACTTGTGTGAATAGTGAATGGTCCAGACCAGCGGGTCTTAAGCTTACCCTGAGAAGATCTTTAATCAAGAGTTAAAGAGGAGGAGGACTCGATCACTTGCGACGTTGAAAACGCGGTTTCTTGATCTTGGTCGTTGAATCCTCTTTGTCTTTTCTTTAATAAGATCAAAAGAGTACTCGATAAAGCCTTCAATCACGGAGCTCCTGAAGTTCATTCATTGAACTTTCCTAATGGTCACCACGTTTTTTCCTCCCAGATCAAAGTTTGTATTTTAAGGCCCAGTAGGCCTTGTGTTCTAACTCAACTTGCAGATGGCAGGCTTTTCCCGTAAACCAGCTTAATGGAGTACACCCAATTGATGTTTTTGTAAGCGTGCGGAAAGCATAAAGCAATACATCGACTTATCTGACCAAAAGGTACGGTTTTCGCCTACTGTCCTTTCAAGAATTTTCGTTCAAACCACGATTGGATACCTCAACTTGTCCACAATTGTTTGTGGATGAAACGCGGGAGAGACTATGATGACTCCGTAATTAAGCATGACCTTTGCAAATAGGTTATTGCAAAAATGGTTCCGCATCACTTATGATTGCACGAGGGGCACCTAGAAATCTAGCGAAGAGAAGATTTTAAGAAATTTACAAACAACTCGGCGTCATTGGTGGGGAGCGCTTTTGCTTCAACCCATTTGATTAATTATCAACCGGCCACGAGGATGTATTTGTTGCCTTTGGATGATGGAGAATGGCCCCAAAAAGGTCAATGCCACCAGACCTTCAAAGATTTCACAAACTTGGATTGAATTTGTGGAATCTCATCCCGGTTCGTGATAAATTTTCCTTGACGCTGGGCATGAGTTCAGTTTTAAACCAACTCAAGGGCATCTGTAGATTGTGGGCCAAAAGAATCCGGAATTCGAAGACTGTTTCTTGCTGTGTAGTTAGCACCGTATGTCCACCGGTGGGGACCATCCGTAGGCAATCCATGAGGATGTCATTGGCTTCCTTGCCAAAAACAACAACGTGCGAATAACTGATCCGCACAAGATTTTATAACAGAAAGGGATCTTCCCAGAAAAAATGCTTTAAACGTCCCTTGAAGAATTTTTCTTTTCTGCTGGGTACATCCTTTGATCAACGAAATTTCCCGCATGGTAGTTTGCGATGTCAGCAAACCATTGGGGTACTAGCATCAAGGAACAGCAATCGAACTAATAGTTTTCCAGAGAAACTTTTCCATTTATTTTCTTTATGGATCGAGCTCATTCTGTGAGGATTCTCTAATCGTGATAGAATGATCGCCGCTAGGTTCTCCGGTCCTTTTGTGTCAACTACATCAAAGTCGAACTCTTAAATTATCAAGCAAACCCATCGGAGCAATCTCGCCTTAGAATCTTCTTAGCAAAGAGATACTTGAGGGCCGGAATGATCCGTATACACGGTGCATTGTTTCATGAACAGGTAAGAACGGAATTTATCGAATGCGAACACCCACGGTAACATTTCTATTTCTCTTCGTGGTGTAAACGTGACTTCCGCCCATCATGTTTTACCTTGTCATAGTGTATAGGCCCTGAAATGTTTCTCATGACGTTCCCCAAGACTGCACCTAATACGAAAACGCTTTGCATCGCACATAAGTTTTCAAATGGTTCATTCCAGTCTGGGCAATTAGGATTGGAGCCTCGGTAAATCCATTTTTAGAGTGTTAAATCTTCAATACACTCTTGTGAGAAATAAAACGGAGTCTCTCTTTCAAGCAAATGGTCATATGAGGGACCGGGCTATGTTTCGAGAAATTCGGATGAATCTACAATAAAACCCGGCATTCCCAATGATAACTACGGACATGACAACCTTTTTATACAGTAGTTCCGGGTGAGGGAGCTTTGCAAAACGTCAATCTTAGCATCGATCGACCTCAAATTCCCGACTTGTAGGATTTTATTTCCCGAAAGAAACAATGCCTTCCTTAACCATGAAATGGCTTCTCACCTTTTAGAGCTAAATGGAGTCTTCACACCGCTTAAAAGCATCTTATCAATGGGTTAGGCATGTAGAGAAAAACTTCCAAAAAAACCGAAAAGACATTCCATAACACTTCCATCGTTTTTTTCGATCATGTTCGGGAAGATTGCCATCATAACATCATTGGAATGTTTGCCTGAGGTGCATTGCAGAGGCCAAAGGGCAGCGGCGGTAGGGCAAAGGTTCCGTATGGGCAAGTAAACTTGTCTTTTACTGTATCATATTTGGGTCGATGGGTAATTTGAAAATACCTGAGAAACCATCAAGAAAACACTAAGTATTCGTTTCGCCCGTTTCCCCCCCACGCAAGCCACTCGAGCATATTTGGTCCATGAATGTGTGAGGAGGAAAATGGTCCTTTTTCCGGGTGGCTTTCATTCAACTTTCGGTAGTCAAAGCATACCCGCTAATCCCGTAACTAAACTAGTTAGGGGACAACTCATTTTCTCATCTCAACTACGGTAAAACCACCTTTCTTTTTAACACAGTGTACCGGGCTTACCCAGGGACTATCCAGATAGGGTAAAATTAATCCAGCGTTTAAGAAGTTTTCCCAACTTCCTTTTTTATCACACGTGTATTTTTGGGTTTACCCGTCTCGATATTGGACCGCTTTTGGTAGTCCTCTTCCATTAGAATCTTGTGAGTACAGAATTCTGGGTTAATACCCTTGATAACGGAGAGTTTCCAACTATGGCGTCGCTTGTGGGACATGCAACACCTTTAATGAGAGCGGCTTTACCCTCTCCGACTTCAAGATCTTTTAGCAAATATGAACTTGTAACGTTGTTTTTACCCCCGCTCAAAATGCATATTCGAGGTGGGGAGGAAGTCCTTGACTCAACCTCGGGAAGGTTCAACGTAAACACATACTATACTTTTATGATTACGGATTAGCTTAGGTTATATGTTATAAAGTGATTCAATGCTGAGGGTGTCCAGGTTGGGGCATCCGGTGTAGGCACATGTAAAGTAATTCAATGATGAGGGTGTCCAGGTGGGGACATCCGATGTAAGCCACATGGCTATTATTTCTGTTTGCGCATCAGTTTCATGAGCTTAGTAGTAATCGTAATCATATGTTTTTACTCATATTTTGGACATTTACTGTGCATTGAATAAACTGCAAATACATACTTAAAACATTTTTTTGATATATATTATTAAATATCTTACATGCTTTTGAACTATTGCGGTTCAAACGTTCATTAGTACATTTTTGAGGACTATTTGGGAATCATACAAGGTTTGAAAAGTCATGCATACTATATACTATTTGATTTTCTAGTAAAATCTTTCATAATTTTGGATGGACATTTAAGGATTTAAATGGTCATACACACTTTACAGGAACTTTGGTTTTTTTCTATACATTTGTATTTTCAAAAAACCTATGAACTCACCCAACTTTGATGTTAACACTTTTAAGAAGTTTTTCTTCAGGTAATTAGATGCTTGGCCTATTCATGTGCATTGGAGTCTAAATGACAAGATTTCATTCATGGATTTCTACATACATACAAGTGATCAAATCTCGTTGTGTTAATTTTAGCTTTCTTGCTGATGATGGCATTATGGGCTAAAACAATTATATCGATTTCAAGGAAAATCTCAACGAGATTACTTTTTCAAAACGACACATTTAGAGTTCGTTCTACTTGTATATCTAAGAGGTGTGTTTTATGATAGTAACGCCCCCTGACATATATTTCCGCTCCGAATATTTTTGGGGTGTTACAGATTGGTATCAGGAGCACTGGTTATAGGAATAGGTTGCATTTTACCCTAGTCTGTAGCCGTTTTCACATAGCTTACATCACAAAAAAACATTTTCAAAGTGGCTATAACAACACTATTTGCTTACCGCTTAGGTTACTTGTAACATTAATGCTTACGTGACATAAATATATATATATATATATATATATTTTATGCTTGCTGCATTTTGTGTATATCGTCTATTTATTTTATATAAGAGTTAGTATATAAATACCAGTGATATTTCTCTAGACATTGTAAGGTTGCAACAATGGTATCACTTCGTTCTCAGACATTTGTAAGTTAAAACAATGGTCTCTAAAAGTATATATTTGTTCATTGTATTTATACTATATCGTATTAACGAAGACGTTATAATTTTTGTTTACATGGAATTATGTATGATTACTAAGTATTACAAGGCTTGTATGGGCGGGAATTGTTAAATATAAGATGATATGATTAATTGCTATGTAAACAAAACCGTCACGTTTCTGTTTACATGGGATTTATGTGTGAATCTAAGTATTACAAGTCTTGTTTGGCGGGACTTGTATTAGGGCTTGATAGGTAATTGCTATGTTAACTCGTTTAATAAGGACCTTCAATCGTATTTACTCCTAAACCGAGTACTCATCAAAACTATTTTAATCAATATGTCTTTCCCCTGATTGTTTTACTCCCTGTTTGAAGATCAAGTTTTGAACTACTCGTCCCTTACTCATTATGAGAATTGCCGCGAACATGTCAAGTTATGTGAGTACGCATATTAACATCGGGAATTTTAATAGGATGATTTATCATCTTCTTTAAATTTGACAAGGATTGTGACTACCGCTCTTCAGTTAAATAAAGAAATTGTAAATCCCCGAACCATAAGTTTATCATTTCTTACTTACATAAATTAGGACGCTCCTTTATGTAAGTAATGAATTGTAAATGAGTGGGCTTAATGGTATCGTTTGACGTGTATGAACTGAACTCGATAATCACCAAAATCCTTTTGTGAAAAGGGTCTAGAGACACAATCATGTCTTGCCATCGCAGAATCTTAAGGCCTCGCTTTGGAACTACTTATCTCATTCTTAAGTTTTATTTTTGCCATTGCTAATTCGCTGATCACGATCTGTTCGATGGAATAACAGACTTGTTACACACTTGAGTTAATGGAGTTGATTTGTCCTGAAACTAGCGATTCTGAGTACCCCTAATCCGCCGTCTATCGGCTAATATCTTCTCGAGCCCTCCCATTTGTTTTAAACTTTATTGTGGGAATATTTTATCTCGGAATGTCCTCATTTCGTATCCCCTTCACCATTTGTTTATATGTATTGTTTTTTATTTACATTATTGGTCGCTGCTGTTGGGCCCTGGTGCTGGTCCGACATGATTCAACTTTTTCCATAGGTAATGCAACGCCCCTTAAACGAGGATTAACACCTATCGACGAATAGATAGTTTGATCTATTCATTTTGGGCACTAGTTAGGAAGACTCAAGTCCGATACATCCTATTACTGCCTAGTATGTTGAGTACTTACATCTATAAAGCCACGTTGAATGATGAATCATCGAACCTTACAGATAGTAGAAACGAGACTCCATCCTCGGACATTTAGAAACTTATACAAACATACTCACGCGACTACACATTTTCTTGAGGTTTTCACTATAATGAGACTTTTCCTATAACGCGGTTATACTAGTCATAAGATCTGTAATGATATATTTTGAGATACCCATTTTGATGGATTAAATATCCTGGACAAACCTAGCCAAAATTTTTGGTAGATTGAGAAGTGTAGAAACACCGAATTTTGCTGAATAAAGTTATCAGCGTCTTGTTTAGAACGAGTTTATTAAACCTTAAGTCTTTCCTTGGTCACACAATCGGATAACACAAATTTAATCTCGGGACGAGATTTCTTTAAGGGGTAGGTACTGTAACATCCGAGAATTTTCGAAATTTTGAATGACGATTTTACCCTTTGACTTTTAGGGTCTGACTTGACTTTTTGACTTTTGGTCTTTTATTGTCACATAAAAGCGATTACCGCGTAATCGGTAATTTTTCGAAACATATTTAAAAGAGATATATGTTATTCCTACTTTGAAAAACGACATTCCTAACAACTTTTTAGTTTTGCCCGAGACCCGAAAATAGTCAAAAGGTGACTGAAATGCCCTCGCAAGATTTAGAAACAAGAAAATAATTAAATTATATTTAATTAACACTTTTTATTAAATAAAAATATTTAATAAATTAGTCATCATTTTATTCGAAAACGTTGGTTGATAACGCAAATATTTAGGTTAGAAATTTGTTTTTATTTTTACTTTCGGACGAGACATAACCGAGTCACCAAGTAAATAACAAATATTTATATAAATGTTACGATGTATTTATGAAATACTATCAAGTAAATACTCATTTTTATCAGAAAAATGATTTGGAAAACAATGGCGCAAGTTTCGTATTTTGAAACATCCGTTAAGTCACTCAAACGAGTCCCGAACCAATATTTTATAAAAGTTTCTCAACAATTACACTTTTGGTCCCTTGGGTAATATTTACAAAATTTACCCCAAACTATTAAAACTTGTCACATTAAATTTTAAGTTTTAATATATATATATATATATATATATATATATATATATATATATATATATATATATATATATATATATATATATATATATATAAATTTTATATCTTTTATTTCATTTATATACAAAAACACACACATTAACTTCTCTTTCTCTCTCTCCCCTCTCCTCATTACCGGCCACCATCCGCCGACCGGTCAGCCCCTCCGGCCACCAGGCCGCCGCCGCCGGAAAACTTTTCCGGCGGACTTTTCCGGCCGAAACCAAAAGTGTTCCTCGTTAACCGATCTATCCGACCTACTAGGTCACTCGCCGCCACGCGCCGCCCCCTCCTCCGGTTGCTTGTCCTCCGAGCCCCATAACATCACCACTGCTGCCATCCCCATGCCACATCACCACCATCATCATCATCTTCACGTTATCATCATCACCACCACACCGACGCCACCATCGTCACCATCTCCGAATAGGGTGTGTCGGGTTTATTCCTGGCACCATGGGTGCGTTCGGTTTGTAGTCACGCCCCAAAAAGGGGTGCGTGTGGTTTAATAACAACAACAAAGGGGTCCGTTTGGTTGGTTTATTAGCACCAGCAGGTGCGTTTGGTTTGGCTCAACCCGAAGAGGGTGTTTGTTCTTGGCTGTTAACACCCGTTAGGGTGCGTTCGGTTTGGGTTTATAAATAGACTTAGGTCCGTTTGGTTTGTTTTGACTGATTAGGGTGCGTTTCGGGTGGCTGCCACCACCAAATAGGGTGCGTTTGGTTTAACAACCACCACCAAGGGGTGGGGTTGGTTTTCGATTGCACCAGGGGTGCGGTTTTGGTTGTATGTCTCGCATCACAAGGGTGCGTTTGGGTTTATGTAACAAAGGGTGGGTGTGTTTGGTTTTGTAGAAAACGACAAGAGTGCGTTTGGTTGTGGGTTTAACAGCCGAAGGGGCTGTTTGGGACAGCGGGCACATAAGGGTGCGTTTGGTTTGGTCGAAACAGCCATGAGGCTGTGTTTGGTTTTGGTTTAAACACCACGTAGGGTGCGTTGGTTTAGCATGAAACACGACATAGGGTGCGTTTGTTATGTTTACATCAGAAAAGGGTGCATTTGTTGGTTTTGTGATTTAAAAAAGATTTGGGTGCGTTTGGCTGTTTCAACAAATGGAATAAGGATGCGTATTGGTATAATGACAAGCACCAATGTGCGTGGTTTGGTTTGGCAGCAAGCACTAAAGGTGGTTTGGTGGACATTGAGTATAGGTTGCGTTTAGGAATATACAGAAAACACAAGGAGTTGTGTTTGGGTTTGAAATAAGCACCACGGGGTGCGTTTGGGTTAGAGAAGACAACAAAGAAGTGTTTGGTTTTTTAGGAAAACAACAAGGGTTCGTTCTCCCATTTTGGTTTATACACTTGACTAATAAATTATAACACGAGACTTTATTAAATTTAAAATCAGAACTTAAATGGTGGTTAATGGTTAAATAATTATGATATATATTTAATTTGTTTCGTTATAATTATATATATATTTTATATTTAAAACACGTAGATATTTTGCCAAACGCCCCGCCGGTTTGTTGAAAGTGGAAAGGAAAACATTATTTAAGAGATTTTATAAATATGGGAAAGTTATATACAGGTAAGGTCATGACGAATTTACATGACTTTTTATATTTAGTAATGGTTTACTAAGCCTCTATTATTTTAGAAACCGGATAAAAGGACTAAGTTATATTTTAAAGATATAATAATTTGTATTATACAATAACCGGATAAACGAACAAAAAACTATACTTTTACAATGAGATAACTATTTTAGACACGACCCGTCGTGGAAACGAAAAATAAATTTATAAAATATTATTTTATATTTTATAATTGTCAGCTAGAAGATAACATAACAATTGTTGTAAAAGCTTTACAAACATCGTTTAAACATAAGTGGTAACCTTAAAACGTACGTTTACGCCCTAGCAAAGAACTTCTTATTTAATTATGCCGTGATTTCGGAAATATGGGCACTCAACTATTTGGTTTAATCATTACTAACACTTATTATATAATACTTGCTAAACATATAGACGTCCTCATTAATCTTTGGATTGTTGTCTTTGTTATATAATTCACACTATGATGTTATATAAGGGTATTTCATAAGTAAATATATATCAGAATATATTAGTTACCTTGCGTTTACTTTTCAATTTATTTTATTTAACCAACCACCAAACTATTACAACTTGGAATCTAAATCTTTTATCAAGTGTAGTGTTGATTTAACCCATTCTTTGGGAAATTCAAATAATTATCTTAGGCTAGTTGAGACTTAGCAGTTAAGTTTTAATGGCTGCATCTTTCAGTCAAGCCATTCCGGTCTTCGTTGTGTTGTGCATATTAGATGTCTATCTGTCAATCGTTCTTCAACATCGAGGTGAGTTTATAGCTCCCCTATTTTTACTCGTTTTACATATATTTTGGGGTGAGAACATGCTTGTTTACAAATGCATTTATATGGTTGATTACCTATTTGGTTTACATACTCATTTATACATCTCACAAGGAGATTCAATACTTGGTTTAGTTTTTAAACGTAAAACACATACGTATACTTTTATGATTACGGATTGTTAGGTTGTATGTGATAAAGTGATTCAATGAAGTGGGTATTTCCTGGTGGGGGGCATCCGGTGTAGGCACATGTAAAATAATTCAATGCTGAGGGTGTCCAGGTGGGGGCATCCGGTGTAGGCACACGTAAAAGTAATTCAATGCTGGAGGGTGTCCAGGTGGGGACATGTGGTAAGCACATGGCTATTATTTATCGTTAGCACATCAGTTCATGAGCTTAGTGTAATCGTATACTTGTTTATACTCTATGGGTTATTATTGTGCCTTGATAAAGTGGAATTAACATACTTGAAACATTTTCTGATATTATATATAATTTTCTTACATGCTCCTTACATGCTTTGAACAATTGCGGTTCAACGTTCATACGTACATTTTTGTGACTATTTGGGAAACATACAAGTCATGCATACTATACAACTATTTGATTTCTAAAAATCATACATACATTTTGGAAGGACATTTAAGGATTTAAATGGTCATACACACTTTACAAAACTTTGGTTCAACATTTGTATTTACAAAAACCTATGAACTCACCAACTTTAATGTTGACACTTTTAAGCATGTTTTTCTCAGCTAAATTAGATGCTTGGCCTACTTGATATGCACTGGAGTCTAAAATTGACAAGATTTCATTTATGGATTTCTACTTATATTCAGATGATCAAATCTCGTTGGGTTGTTTTCAAGCTTTTTATTGTGATGCAATTATGGGACAAATGTTATATCAATTTCAAGGAAATCAACGAGATTACTTTTCAAACGACACTTTTAGAGGTATTTCTCTTGTATCTAGCGCTGTGCATTATGAAGTAACGCCCCCGGACACATTTTCGCTACGACACATTTTTGGGGGTGTTACAGTTTCTATGTCGGTCCCCTTAGGATACCATAATCCTAAGTGCGTAGTGCCTTTAATATATTAGA
>BQNB010056317.1:0-21314 GCA_026074375.1 Tanacetum coccineum | reverse complement strand
CTCGTTTTGTTGGCTTATGGGGGCTTATAGCTAGTCAAATTACTTAAATACCCATCAAATGTATGTGAATTTAATTTGATGTATTTTTATTTAAATTTACATTAATAACGTTCAGTTGCAAGCCTCTAACTAATTCGCCAAACAGCTTTATAAAAATATAATCTTGGGTTTTCATACTCTAAATAGTCTGATCCTAACGACTAGAAAACGACAAGTAAACAAGCAATTATCTCGGATAAAAAAAGATAACCTTGGGATCTCCATCGAGAGAAACAACAGATCCATCCTTATAAGTCAACACACTCCTTCCATAAAAGCGTAAAGAGATTTAAGACCATATTTATCAAGAATGTCGCCAACTTCAAGCTGGTCTCGTTCCCAACCTCCTAAAGACGAGGTGAATATGTCTATTGGGCCTTTGCCTGATTTGTATAAGTGGATTGTGATCTCTGGTACTTTTGTTCTTGCTCGTTTTGTTGGCTTATGGGGGCTTATAGCTAGTCAAATTACTTAAATACCCTTCAAATGTAAGTGAATTTAATTTGATGTATTTTTATTTGAATTTACATTAATAACGTTCAGTTGCAAGCCTCCAACTAATTAGCCAAACAACTTTATAAAAATATAATCTTGGGTTTTCATACTCTAAATAGTCTGATCCTAACGACTAGAAAACGACAAGTAAACAAGCAATTATCTCAGAAAAAAAAGATAACCTTGGGATCTCCATCGAGAGAAACAACCGATCCATCCTTATAAGTCAACACACTCCTTCCATTCTTGGGATTAAACCTTATAGGAACACCTTTATTTATCAAGAATGTCACCAACTTCAAGCTGGTCTCGTTCCCAACCACCTAAAGAGGACTTGAATATGTCTATTGGGCCTTTGCCTGATTTGTATAAGTGGATCGTGATTTCTGGTACTTTTGTTGTAACTCGTTTTGTTGGTGATGAGGATGATTGTTCTTGTTGTTGTTTTTGTAAGATGAGTGGCTGGTAATGTAAGGGTTGTATGACAAATTAATGATAGTTATGATGGTTTGAGGAAGGGGAAGACTTTTTTCTTGTTGTTTGGTACTTTGGTTAGTAGGCGTACGGCTGTTTGTCAATTAATGGAGTCGAGTTTCATATGGATAATGGACTCTTTACATAATACTGGGTTGGATTAACTAACGATAAGAGCACCCCTCAAGCCATGACTCAAGTTATAGCACTAAAAAGTGTTGTCACGTTAGCAAAAGTGATATGGCACTACATTCAAGTGACTCCCTCATTGGCTCAAGCCATAGCTTTAAAAAAAAATAACAAATACACAATTATTTAACATAAATAAACTTCATTAAACTTAAAACAACATTACAATTAAAAAAAACATTACATGAAAATAAAAATAAAATTTAGTGATCGAGGTTCCACAGATGATTCACGAGGTTGTGTCGAAGCTCGTTATGCACTTTACTATCTCGAAGTTCTTTGCTTCTCCTGACATGTAAATTACATCGTTCGATCCAAGTTCGTTGCATGCTCGGCTCTGGATTAACGAACATATCTTTAAAATTCGATAATTCAAATTTTTTTCGATTGCAATATCATGTTATGCAATATTATACAACAATACATGATTCTTTTTAACGTGTTTATTTGTAGAGCACGTGCTGGTTGTCGTATAATTCTCCAACGACCTTGTAGAACTCCGAGAGCTCGTTCAATATCTTTTCTTGCGCTTTCTTAAACTCTTTTAAACTTTAAAGTTTTTTATCCCTTGCAATAGAAAATGTATTGACAAACGTAGACCATGTTGGATAAATACCATCAGCTAAATAGTATCATTGCTTGTATGTTCTTCCGTTCCCTACAAATGGAGCTTCCGGAGCCGTATCAGCAAGAACATCATCAAATAAAGGAGAACCGTATAACACATTAAGGTCATTATTTGACCTCGGAACCCCAAAATATGCATGCCAGATTCATAATTTTTGATCCGCAACTGCTTCTAACATAAGTGTTGGGTATTTATAATCCTTTCTTATAAATTGCCCATGTAAAGCCTTTGGGCAATTTTTCCAGTCTCAGTGCATACAATCAATACTCCCGAGCATTCTCGAGCATTCCCGGGAGTCCATGTTTTTCTTCGTGTAAAGCATATGTTTTTTCAGTATCCTCTGAAGAGGGCTTTCTTAAATACTCTTCAACGTATAAAATATATATGAATTTTGTAAAATTATCCAAACATTCGCGTGAACAACGTTCAGCAATTTGCAAATACTCGTCAAATGCATCAGGTGTTGTACCGTATGCAAGTTGACGTATGGCGGATGTGATTTTTAAAATAAGACAAATACTATTACGACCGAGAGCATCGATTCGTTGTCTAAAAAAACAAAAGTATTCGGGAAGAGGCTGAGCATCATAACCAAGGCTCTAAATAGCGTGAGGCGTGGCTTGACGGCATGACCAAGCCTTACCCCTTAGCGGCTAAGGCTAGCCTTTACGTTTTTAAGGCGTGGGTTAAGGAGGCACAAAATATGAAATATTTATATCTTGTATTATATATATTGAGTTTACGTAAATCGTTCTACATAATAAGTAAAGTTGAGAAATTATCCTTACATGTAATATTCTTCATTTAAAAAAAATAAAAAAAATTCAAAATTGAATCTAAAAACCCCGCCACGCCTCGCGCCTTTGCTCGCCTTATCGCGTCTTTTCACGCCTTATCTCACGCCACGCCTAGAGTCGACGCCTTGGTCCATTTCATAACGTGGAGGACACACCTCACGCCTTAGCGAAGCCTTGGGCGCTGCCATGGCGCGCCTTTTAGAACACTGATTATAACTAGTGATATCATTGACTATTTTAGCAAAAAGTGTAGAACTCATACGATACCTTCGCCTAAAGTTCTCTTCTGGATATTTAGGAGGAGTGTCAATGTTGCCAAAATAGTCTACGAGTAGGCGTTGTTCCACCTCCTCTTGATCACGTGAAATGTATGTTCGCGTCCTCTTAATACCCGAGCCCGAACCCTCGGCTTCTTGATTTGTCATAGCTTGAAATTGTTCATACGCTTCATAAGTACGCGTGTATCGCTCCGCATCATCTTGAAAATAAAGATCGTATTTGTCAAGATGGTTTTTTGGGAGAGTTGGGATTCATAGTGATTTTTTTAAATGAAAAATTAATATTTGTGTAGTAGAAATGGTATTGGAAGTGTGTGTAAAGTTTGGTAAAATAAAAAGGTATTTATAAAATTTTTAAGGGGTAAAAATTTAAAAAAAAATAGGTATTAAATTCAAAAAAATGGCTATATAACCGTTGCCAAGATATACAAAGTCAAAAAAAATTAAAAAAAGAAAAAGGAAATACCTTTGGCGCTGGTTGGTGGCCACGGCACGAGGTACGATGGCGCCAACCACGGTGTTGACGGCGCGAGAATTTCTTGGGTTGTTAGCAAACCGCCATGCTATGGCGCATGGGTACCCTCCGCTCTAAAAGAAGTAAACATCGATTACCGACTACATAAGATTTTTTCTATTTAACTTAGGGGGTGTTCACTGTCCGAAAACCGGGTCGGATCGAACCGATCAAAACGAACCGGATCAAAACCGACTTTGGCCAAAACACCCGCCCAAAGACCGGACCGAAATGGTCCAGTCCGGTCCGGATCGGTGCAGTCCGGTTTGGTCTTCTACTGGGTCCAGTCCAACAAGGCATAAATACCCGTTTTTTCATAAGACAGACCTGGACCGGACCGGACCGGACCGACCAGACCAGACCGAGGACCAAAAATAAAGAAAAAGATGGACCGACGACCAGACCGAAATCCGGTCTGGTTCGAGCTGGTTTCTCGGTTCGGTCCAGTCTGCGGTCCATTTTGCTCACCCTTAAACTTATCTAAATAAACTTTTATTAGTAATTTGCATCTAACTTATCGAAATAAACCTTTATTAGTAACTTTCATCCACTTACACTATCATCACCATCATAACAAACCCATCACAAAAACTAAATTAAAAAAAACACAACCAACTTAAATTAGTGTGCAATAACTTGGGTTAACTTGGATGCCACCTAGGAAACCAACGAACCATTTCGTTACTACACCATTTACTCCAATAGACGAGGATTATTTTCACCCAACGTCGCGGACGCGGGATTTTACGTTAAAAAATTATCACTATTGAGGGATCGTTTCTAAAATAAGTAACTATATAATCTATTTATGTAATATTTCGTCTTACACACAGTTGGGTCGTGCTTTTTAACGCAAGTGTTCGTTACACGAAAAGTCCCTAAATTTAACAAATGAGATGTTTTTGTAATCGCAAGTAGGGAGAGGGATGTTTCCTTTTTTCCTTTTTTTTAAATTTAAGGACTTTCTGCAACACTCCTAAACCAAATGGACAAAACAGTCCCTAAATTTAAAACTTAATTATTAGGAATTACACTGTTGGTCCCCAAATTCCACCCTGTTTGTCCGTGTCCCTAGATAACGGGGACTCTCATATGGGGTCCCTATTTGACATTGTAGTTACCCGTTTGGTCCCTGGCACTTCGTTATGGGTAACGACGGTTATCTCTGTCGTTATCCTTGCCACGTCGCCTTTTTCTTGAAGGGCAGTAGCGTCATTTCACTATTATATCGTGTTGCGTCGTTGGTCCCTGACCTCTTTGTTAATACAGTAACATTCACTGTTCCTTTATTTTGTCTTTTTTCTATTGCGCGGTTGGTCCTTGTGAGGCCTTTCTTCCTCCTTCACTCCCGCCATAATCCATCAAGTCCGGCATTTTTTCCCACGACTCAAACTTACCTAAAATCTATATCATTTATTGTATATCACTAACACGAGAAATGACATAAACAACAACATCATGCATAAATCAAAAGACTTGATTGAAAATAATTTTACATCTTCAAAAGATAAGATATACAGCCATAAGATATAAAAGTCATTACATTCAACCATCAACAAAACAAAAGTGACTAACTACTCGTTACCTATGAAAACCTAATCATTTAAATCCAATTTAGCCACATGACGTTCCATCTCATGGATACCAGCCAGAGATTCAATAATCGCATCTGTCAAAGCGGCAATCTTAGCGGTTTCTCTAGCGTGAGTTTGTTTCAAAGACTCCAAAGAATCAACAGCCACCCCCATGTTCTCCCGAACCCTCCATCTCACGAATCAACACACGGCGCCTGGCGTTTTTCCTCCTCAAGTCATCACAGCGATCGCGAAGAAATTTTAGCAAACCTTCTTCTTTGGCAATCTCTTGCACAAACCAAAATCGCATACGCTTATGTAACTCGGTTGAACCAGTAATCTCCATAAGTTCATCGAAAACCTCAAAAGTGGCCATTGATTAAAATTTAAGGTAAACAGTTTAGATATATATGTAAGAGGAAATAAGTGTGCATTACCCTATAAATAATTAAATCAAACCCTTAAAATATCGATTGACCGAGTCATAAGGAAGCTTAAGAAGCTGTCATCATTTGGGCAAGTAAAAATTAAGGCGTCGCCGTAACAACATACCATCATTTAAGTCTGGGTACAAAATACTAAATTGCATCATCAGTCTTTATTGTTTACAAAAAATTACATAAATAGTCCCTATGTATTGAAGTCTTTTCCCATTTAAACGAGTGTTGACTCCGTGTTTCCCCTACAAACCTGACTCTTCACTCTATTTAGAAAACTTTCCAAACACACTTAGCACTCATTTAAACTCTCGAAAACACCTAACCAAAAACTTGTCAATTCACATCCCAAAACCCAAACAAACCCTAGATCAAACTTCATATCAATGGTAGAAACCTGGAAAGCTATGGACTTGAACAAGTTTGTAGTAAAGGATGACATGATCGATTATGTTTTACACATGTATGGGAGTAACTAGTAGGTTCATGATGCTATAGCTGATGACATACTCGATGATTTATTGAAAAGAGAGTAGGAGAAACAGAAGCGTATGAAATGTAAGTGTGAGTATGGAAGTAACTGGCAGGTTGATGATGTTATTTCATTGACCCGTTTTGCCATTTGTTCTTATTATGTTATTTTACCCATCATTTTAGTTGTGGCTTATGTATTGAGTGTTTGCTTTATGTGTAGATGACAAAATAAAGGTAACACAAATGAAGATTCGAGACATTCTTGAAAAGAGGATTGAGAAAGCTGGACAACATCTTAACAAGGAAAAACAAATAATGCATATTAACAAGGGAAAAGAGAAAATGGTGATGGAAAGAGGTAAATGTTGTTTTGAGCATATTTCATTCGTATTAGACTGTTAGGGATGCTAATTTACTCTATATAGTAATAGGGAACCAAAGTTTATACCTTAGTAAACTAAGTTTACAAAACAATTGATTAAAGCCAAACATCCGTTTAGGAAACAATTGATTTGATCCAAACATCCCTTTAGGAAACTAAGTTATGAAATAAGCTGAATTGAACCAATGTACATTTGGAAACTAAGTTTAGGAAACAAGCTGATTTCAGCCAAACACCCCTTTAAGGTTAATGTAGCTTAGGAAGTAACCTGAATTTGAAACTAAGTTTACCTACCAATCATATCTTATTTACAGATGTCGTAATTATTGAATCAGACACAAGCTATGATTATTTCCCGGGGCAAACTACCTCTGATGAAAGCTCTGATCATAACCCTTTTCAAGCTACCTTTGATGAAAGCTATGATCATAACCCTTTTCAAGTTACTTCTGATGATACTTCTGATGATACCTTAAAGTCAAGCTCTGAGGATACTTGTAGCTCTGATTGTACTTGGGAACAAAAAAAGCTTCTAAAGAACCAGGGTCTAGATCTACCCAAACGAAAAAAAACCTTTTGAAGGTAAACAAGGGTCAAGGTCTGCAAAAGCAAAAAAACTACTATTCCATCAGAGATTGTACAGTGGTATGATGATTTAAGTTCAGATGAGGTGAGGACTGTTTATAAAGGTAGACGAGGGTCAAGCTTTAGTAATGCAGCAATCACAAAACCAAAAAAACCCAAATCAAGGTCAAAACATCTTGCACCCACAACACCTAGAACAGGGTCAACCTGTACAACTGTTGTAGTTCAAACAAAAAGGCCACCTCCAGTGACGAATTCCGTTTTGGGCCTTGCAGCTGTTACAACTTGGCAACAAATTCTGAATAAGGAATTTGGAATGAAAAGTTCCAAAGAAAATGTTGGAGGAAGTTCAAATGTAAGGATGAAAGGTAAAAGGAAGATGTTGTAGGAACTTCAGTTTGGGTTTGTGAAGCTTGTGCATGTGTTTGTGAAGGTGGTGTATGTTCATCTTTTGGTTTAGTTATAAAACATGCAACTTTGACGTTGTTGTTTTAGTCTTGGTACATTTAACTTTGCTTATTTTGGATATTCTTAACTTTATTGTGGTTACTATAACTTGATTGTGTAACAACTGGCAATTTTTGGAATTTTAAATGACTATTTTACCTTTTGACTTTTTGGGTCCGACTTGACTTTTTGACTTTTGATCTTTTATTGTCACATAAAAACGATTACCGCGTAACCGGTAATTTTTCGGAACAATTGAAAACTTTAAAAGCGAGGCTACGAACTCACCTTGATCAAAAGCCAAAGATCAAATAATCAAAACAATCCACGAAAAGTCAATGAACACGATCACGACCTATAAATTACGTCGCTCGATTACTATACCGAAAAGTATAATCAACGATGCGTACATCGTATCCGCAAAATCATATATATAGTGTATATATATGTATTCATACATGTGATGAGAAATCTACTTGCGCCTTAGATCCTAAAACCCCACGATATTAGGTTACGATCGGTCTTTTATTTACATCATACATTGCTTAATCGAATACTTTCTATTTTAGGAAAGTTGCTATTTTCGGAAAGTTACCATATTTAGTAAGTCTCGACACTTAATTATAGTTATAAAAATATTTATTTACTTTGTCATACTTCCGACATCCAACCCGGTTACTAATTATCCGTAACAAGGTTACGTTCGCGTATTATCAAAAGTTACTATATTTAGACTTTATGTTTTTAGACCCGACCGACAGTCTCAAAATAATTACTTACAGTAGTATATTAATCGATATTACCTTCACAACACGTTAAAGTTTATTAAAGTCTTCTTTGACTTTTATGTTTGACTTTTATAAAATATATTTATTTTCTAAGTCTGACCCGACTAAAACGACCCACTAGATCACCTTTTCACAACTCGGACATAAAAGAGATTTTATGCGAAACGATATTCCGGACAACTTTTTAGTTTTAGTCGAGACCTGGAACTCGACAGAAAATGACCAAAAAGCCCCTGCAAGAATCTGCTGTAACTTGTATTTTTAATAAAAACGCAGCAGTTTGACCATCGGTTTTGACCCGCTATATCACATTTTCGTTACTTTGACCAAAAAGAGACTTTATGTAAAACGTCATTCCGGACAACTTTCGTGTTTCGCCGGAAGGCCGAAACGGACTCGAAAGTGCCCAAAATGGCTGTCGAAAATCATATCAGAATGTTTATTTCCCAAAATGGCTGTTGGAAACTTTTTAAGTTTTCAAATCTTGTTTTCGCCATAACTTCTTCGTTATAAAGAGTTAGAAGCTCCGTTTTATATCAAAACGATCGTCTAGGAAAGCTTTATTATACTTTTTTGTCCAAAATCAGATTTCATAAAATCTCGACCCTCGTTTACCATGCTAAAGTTTTTGCACAAATAGTACTTTTTGTAAATCACGCTAAAATCCATTTTTGACCAAAAATCTCACTTACGGCACATTAATTTGGTTCCTAGAATTTATACTTAACTAACCCTCAATTCATTTTTAACATCATAGCTAATGTGACGAAGATCTTATTGATGCCATCACATGCCAACGTACTAATATCAAATCGAACGAAATAAAAACAAACAAAACAAGAGTATAAAAGAATGCTCACAATGCTATACGGAGCAAGATCGGAAAAATAAAAGTGTCGGGTCGTTCTCCTTGTGTCTTAGCCGCGGCTCACATAGAACACACCCTTTGTGTCTTTGCTCGGTTCGAACCCACGACAAATAAACCACCCCCCTTTGAAATCAAAACTCCCTCCAATACATTTATTATCTTTTGTTTTATCCAAAAATCAACACATGTATAATCCTTAATGCATGTGCTTTATATCACTTTAGATGATTAATTTAATACCATCTAAACAAGATTCATGAGCTAGAACAATCAAAACACCAAAAGTGTGGTGTTTGGGTTTCGGTTCGAACACAAGGAAAGGAAGGAGCAAGAAAACAATTTTTCTACTCATCCCCACTATCTTGGATAATGATTTAGTTCATGTTTATGAGAGGTTTAAAGATTAGGAAGAAAAATTATTTTTCCTGGTGTTGTTGTTGTACCCGTAATTTCCTAAGCGCTTCTATGTGTGAAGTGATTATGTTTATACACAAGAAACAATCATTGCTACTTTGGAAAATAAGTTTTGGTTTGTGTGTTGCTTGTTAGGGTCGACAGTTACAAGGGCTAGGGGAGCCCCATCATATAATTATTTTTTTGAATTCTTATTACCTGTAATTTCCTTTGTAGCAATTAAATAAAAAGTGACATTTGTAGATAATTTAAATAAATCAATGTACTTAAACGCGGGTTTGACCACGAGACAAGGAACAAAGATGATAAGGTTTGAAAAATTATAATTTACGATCAATAAAATAATAACGAGACGCGTCGTAGATTTTTACGATGCTCAAAACGATTAACGAACGCCTATTTTTCTCCATCCATTTGCGGTCAAAACGGTGACTAGCGAATCATCAAAAATAAATATTTTTAAATTTCTTTTCGTAATAAGATACGAAAATAATTACTTATGACAAATAAAAATTTAAATGCCGACGTTTGCTCACACGAATTTATAAAATAATGATTATGACGTTGAAATTCGCGATCGTCATACGCCGTCGTTGAAACTCGGTTTGTTACATTCATCCACCTTAAGGTAAGCACCCGTCCCGTTGCTCTCCTTTCTTTACTTCGTCTACTTTCTTTATGGTGAGACGGCTTCCTTTTACGATTGCCGGTCTCATGGTGCTTGAAATATACAAAAATTTAACGATAATATACTCGCTGGACGGACTATGCAGGAGGGAAAGTAATAAAACATTTATTGGCAATTCAATACCAACAAATCAAAAAATATATGTATCAACGCTCTTATTATAAGAGACAAAATACGCCGCGGATTTTTATTCGAGGAAAAACTTAAATCATGCCGCTCTTAAAAGAAAATCATTAAAACGAAAGGTCGATCCAAACTTGGTTGGTGATCACAATAATAACAAAACAAACAAACGTCGCGAATCAAAACCAAAACATACGTCATTATCCGAAACCAAATACCCATTAATACTCAAACCAAAATACACATGTCGCCCTCGCGGTCTCATTTAATAATGCCCTACCGGTTGCGAAAAATATTCCGGAGTACATACGACCTTCAAACAGCATTATAGCACCAACATATAAGATATCATATTCATTTAAGCACATATTTGAACTTTGTCGTCACTTTAAAGATGATCTCTTTATCTAATACCTATATTATATAACGCTTGCAATTTTCAGCCTGCTTTCTTAATGGTTTAGAAAAAACATTGGTGCTTACTTTTATCAGGAAAGCTATCAGCAATGGCTATGCTCATCACGCCGGTCCATACCAACCACGGACTGATTGCTCATTACACCTGGCTTGCCGGATGGCCAAGCCTTTGGTAATGATCTTGACTAACTCACGGTTAGATTTTTGCCTACCATAGCCAAGCTTGCGGGTTGACATCCCACGATTGACAATGGATTATCAGGCTTGCTTAACACTCTCACATCGACTTACATCATTCATTTGGTAGGAAACCCAATTCACTCAGTCACTAAGGCCATTATCTCGGGCAAAATGAAAGCGTCCAATACGCTTGCTACCATTCAAGAGCACATATCACATAAGGCACATAGAGCACATAATTCAGCGGCAATAATTCCGTAAAAACACATATTGTCAAAAGACAAATAAAAAACAATCAAGAAAACAATTGAGCATCATGGGCTCATTGCTCGTTCGACGAAAATAAAAGATTCCAACATTTTCACATGGCGACTAGCACAATCGGCTTGGTCCCAATACATCGCGTAATATCTCTGATGAATCAAATCACCGAATCAAATAATCACTCACATTCCTAATTTTGATACCGTTCAACTTGCGGCGTTAGCTACTTTGGATGTTCCTCCAGTAATGGAAACGGACGTTACCATTTAGCTAGAACCTTAATCAATTTGCCACTCTTTACGCCCTTGGGTCGTCACGTCCCAGGACTGTAAGGGCACACTACATCTTTAAACCGTAGGTCATGTATCTATAGTGTTATCATTAAAATCCATGACGTCTTCTGGTATACTTACGATCTACACTACACTTTCAACTCCATTTCGGGGAAAGGAAAGAAGTCATTATTCACGGCCTTCAGTTGATACATTTAAGGCCATCATAAATTCAATGTAGGAGAGGTCTTTCTCCATTTCTCACTTTCAAACTCGGGTCTAATCCATTCAGCTTCACCCACCTTTGGGAATCCTTTACATCTCCATGAAAGATTCTTCTTAGTGTCGGGTATCAGGTTCTCACCCTTGGTTAGTCTACAAATCTATCATTGCTTACTAGCACACCGATTATACTTGGTCTTGATGCGTCTTCATAACAATCACCGCTCCTAAATACTATGAACTAAACATCACTCCTTTCTAGACACACTCGTTCTGAACAATACCGTAGGTATTTCCGCTTCAGAATGACTCGGTCATAATGACTCGCATGAGACTCTCTCCATGCAGTCGATAAGGATAGGGTTACTTGCATAAGAATCCGTAGTAGGGTAAAAATATTTTCTCCTTCCGGAAGTGATATGTGAGAAATCACATATCCTTATTATATCCAAAATGGCCATTAAATGATCGAAATGTGCAAAAATATGTTTGTATTTGTGTATTTTGTTGTTTGTGAATGTGTAGGTACGGATTAGTGCAAAAAAATACAAGAAATGGTCAAAACGGACAAACAAGGACACCGGAAACGGTAGAGTGTCACAAGAGCCGGAAGTTTCTAGCAAAGGTCTATCAAAAGTAAACCTTTGGTCATCCCACAAAAAAGACAAACAACCTTCAAAATCCCAAAAGAGACCTTAATGTTTAAAATCAATTTTACCATAAGTCCATAAACCCTAACACCGTTATCTCCTTTTTATAAAAGAGATAACGGTCGTTATCTTTTATAATTATTAAAACCATTTAACCAAACTGGCCCAATACCTTTTATAGACCCGAGCCTAAGTCAACAACCCAAACCCCTGGGTCAAACAAGTTATAAAAAGGAAAAGAAAAAGTGAGGCGGGAAAACCCGTTTTATGTTCACGTAGTTCTCATTTTACCCATGCTTCAAAAAACAAAGGGTAATTCCCAATTGACTACATGAACAAAGAAAAGATTCGAGTTCAAATAAAAAAAAAGGAAAAAAAAAACCACAACTCAGCAAAGAAAACGTCACTCTGAGAGCTTCTATTGTTTCATTTACACAAAGGGAATGACACGGTGGATTCAAACAAACACACAAAATGATGGGAAATTTACACTAAATCCTTTGTAAAAGAAGCACAAAGCCTCTGACACACAGAATGCCACGCTGGAAATCTGTGTGCTCACACTTTGATCCAACGGATGAGAAAGAGCATCAAATGATTGCAAGAATTGAAGGGACAAGATTTAGAAATCAAGGAAGAGCGTGTTCAGACCTAGAAACTCCCTCATCTCCTATAAATAGAGCTCATCTCCTCACACATCGTATCTCTTCTTTTTTTTCCAGCTTTTAGTAGTAGCTTAATATAGTTTTTTTAGCTTATGTAATTTTCAATTAAATGTAATTTTAATTCTGTCTTTGTAATCTCTATTTCAAGTATTGTAATCAGCTATTAAATCAATGAAATCTTAGTTTACTTTATAAAATCTGTTTTTGCTTATTATGTTCTTAAAATTCCAAAAGCTCTTTTCTACTGTTTCATAAGCTCAAATATACTCATAAGCTAGTTACTAACTCAGTTAAGCTCATAAAAGCTTAACTGAGCTTTATTCAAAACAAATTCACCCCCTAAATTTACCTAAGCTTTGGATAAGGATGATAAGCCAATTCGGGAAGGGCTTATTGGACCCCACCAGCTTGTTCTAAACAAGCTGGAGCTTGTTGATTTAAGCTCATAAGAGCAGACACCTCTGTTTAGCTGAGGTGTGAGGTACACTTCTCTCTAAATTTTCAGTTCTACCTTATTTTGCATATCTTAGCTTATTCCTTCATATTAGCTTAAAAGTTGCTTATTACTTGCTTATTTCTGTTTAAATTTGCTTAGTAGTGCTTATTATACTTGTTTCATGCTTATTCAGTTAATTAGATAGTCTAGATCTTAGTTTCTTAAAATCTGTCATAAAATCAATAAAAAAACCAAAAATATTAGTATAGTTGAGTAGCTTATTATTCTGGCTTATTTGATTATTGAAAGTTATTCATTAGGTCTTTTTATAGCTTATCATTGTCTGGTATTTTTGTTAATTTGTACCTTAAATCTCAATCATATGCGAAAAATGGAGTTAGCAGACATTTTAAGTGGTGTTTGTGGACAGTTGGTATAATGGGTGAAAATGGCATAGTCAAAACCTATTTTGTAATTTTGATGCTACTTTGAGTCGGTATAATTAGTCTAAATTTAGTTATTTAGGATTTTAGTGTTTTAAAACTCAATATTAAGGTTTTAAGAGTTCATTGTTTGAAACTGTTAAGTTGTAGCTTAATTTAGTTGCTTATTTGATTGTGCTTTAGCTTATTGTGTTTTTGTGTTGTTTTTGAGTTTATGAATGTGTTAAAAAAGGTTAGGAACAAGGTTCTAAAGTCTGCAAGTTTGTTTTGAGTTTTTGCCAAAACTGTCAAAAAAGTGCTAAGTTTTGAAAATTTGAGAAAATGCTTTTTCAAATGCTTATTGTGAATTTCAAAATGCTTTTTGATTACTGTTCTTTGAGGTCCAAATTTAATCTGTTTTAAGGTCTGAGATCCATAAGGATCTGTTTGTGTGCTTATTTTTAAGCTCAAAAGTGGTGTTTTGTTAAAATTGAAAAAAGTTTTCTAGATTGGATGATCATGACAAACAGCTTTTTCATTAAGCTTTTTAAGGGCTTAATTGTGTTTCAAACTCCTTTTTGATTAATGATTATTGTAGCTTATTGTTAGAGTTTTTCACTGGTAAAACTCTTTAAGCCATAAGGTTCCATCTTTGAGCTTATTTTTAAGCTCAAAAGTGCCCCCTTTGCTTTTTGCCTGCTGTTTTGTCTCATTTTGCTTATTTGGCTTATTTATGCTTATTTGCTTATTTTCCTAGCTTATTTAGGGTTAGTATAGCTTATTAGGTTAGTTTAAGTCAATTTTAGCTTATTTCCTTTAGAGTAGAGCTTATTTGAGATTATTTGCTATTTAGCTTAAAAATTTTAAGTGTTTTAGCTTTTTTAAGTATTTTGTCTTCTTTAGCTTAATTTAGTTGTTTATTTTTGATCATTTATGCTTATTAGGGGTAGTTAGGTATCTGTTATAGCTTATTTTTCATTTTCATTAGCTTATTTGATCATAAAAAGCTTAACAGATAGGCCATTTTAGCCTTTTAGTATATAAGCAAACTGTCCCCTTTAGTTGCTTATTTCGTGCTTATTTGTGATTTATAAAAAAGGTGTTTTTGTAAAAAGTGCTTATTTTTAAGTGATCTAAAAAGTTATAAAAAATGGCAAAAACTAAAACACTTGGGATAGTGGGAAGCCCCGGGTGAGCAAGGCTCGAACCCGGGACCTCTACCACCATCAACCAAGCTTTTTTAAACCCAAACACACATAAACCATTGTGCTACAATAGTCATCCGTTAGAATGTTCATTTTGTTTATACTTTACACATTTTGAGCTCTTTTGTATAATAAAAAACTGTTTTGACTTATTTCACTAGCTTATTCGATAAGCTGTTTTCACGAGCTTATTTTTCTTAGATTCTACACTATTCAAGCTACTTTTCATGATTTTTTCAGAATTTTTATAAAACGTTTAGTATTTTTTATATTTAATTTTCTTTAAAATCGTTTTTAATTCATAAAAAATTATAAAAAAGTCAAAAAAATATAATTCTTTTTTAGAAAAATTTCTTTTAACATTTAGAACCTAGGAAAAATATATTTGCTTTCGTAGGGTTTAAATTGCAAAATTTTGATTTTTAAAGAACGAGATTGAATCTCGTTCACGTTTTTAGAGTTTTTAAGCCCTAAACACCTTCGTTTTTAGTTTAGTTTTCTTTGTTTTAGCTTTTTAGTCAATTAAGTCTTATAAAAACCAAAAAAGATAATTTTAGGCTTAATTTTGATAATTTAGGGTTTTTAGGTCTCGTTTAGGATTCCCGTTTTGCGTTTTTAGTTGAAATTTGTCTTCCTTTAAGTATTTTTAAGTTTTTGCCTTAATTTTCTCGTAGTTTTAGAAAACCAATATCAATCTTGTCTCATTCAAGCTTCGATTCTTAAAACTACTCTCGACTTTCAATTGCATTCCTCATTGGGGATAACGACCCGAGAATCATACTCCCGGATTACTATAATTGTGATTTTTTTTATTCTTACCTTCCTATTTTTATATATTATATAAGTATTTTATATTTATATATTATATATATTTTAAAGAGGTGTAGATCAAGAAGCGATCATGAAGCTTGACCCAAACATTTATCTCAATTACCAAGCGTTTTAAGGGTGACGATTTATCCGACATAGCGTGGTTCTTCCTAAATTATACATAGTTGATCAAGTTATGCATAATTGAGGACCAAACGACATCATGTCTATCCTCGTCAAAACGTTTCTTTTTCATACGCTACATGCGTAAGTTATTTCTTTGTTAAAAATAAAATTTTTAAAGTAAAAAATAAAACATGATTGTTTCAAAAAAGAAAGAGAAGATAGCATCACCTTCCATTCTTATTATTTAAAATAAAAATATTTTATTTTATTTTATTAATTTTTTTTTTGAAAAGAAGATTTTATTTGACACCACAAGGTCAGTTTATGAAATTTTAAAATACATTTTCTATTCTTTACACAAACAATTTATACAACATAATCAATATGATTCGCGCAACGACATTTGTTCAACACACAAATTCGTTATTGCAATTCACAGTTTAAAAATCATCAAGTCACAAAACATCATTAAATACAGTTTGGTCAACGGCCACAACAAGTTTCAAAAATAATACCCACTCATGGATTATGCAAGCAAGTAACATACATGTGCGGAGGATCCACCAACAGGAATCATTCCACACTCGGGGTCAAATCAATCTCACACAAGCCGAGTGCCTCGGGGGTAACCACGACCTCCAGGCTTCAACGGCATAGTACAAAACCGATAACAATGACATCTCATCATAACTCATTAACCGAAGCATCTATTACACAATCGTTAATGACAATGTCGAAAATTAAATACATACATACCAAATTTTCCCCAAAAAGGGAGAGATAATCATTGCATTTTAAAGCAGTATATCCAACCGTAAACGGTTCTAAGTTCCAATACATAAACTACACTTTACAAATTGATACTCTCCTTAGAGTTCTAAATTAAAAGTAATAGCTAAAGAGTACACAATCACCACGCCGGTGATAATATAAAACTCTGAGGCAACAATAACCTTAATCCAATAAACCTAGATCTTAAAGTCCTCCTACTTACTAGTACGTGGACGACAAAAGTATGAGGTTTTCGTCTACGAAAAGCATTTCGAGTATAATTTCCAGAAATATAGGGCCCACTACCCAGAAAGTTTTGGATCTAAGGTGGTATTACCATTTTACCTCTATTTACCAAAGCTACCATTTTCCAAAATTTTATGCTCCACTAAACGAGTGTATCTCCTAAACCGTGCATCCACAAAAGCGATTACGATACGCTCAATTTAAGTTTGTTCAATATCTATGATTTACAGTTTAACATATTTTAGGTGGTCTGCTATATAAGTTTTGAACTTGTTACTCATTCGAATTCCGGTCTTAATTTTTGACTAGTTTTGCCATTTCTGCGATATCTCATTCGCCGGGCGTCGATATGACTCCATCCGAATTCCTACATGTACCTAAGAGGTTTCTATACCTCCTAGTCTAATTTCCCAGGTCTTCATAGACAAAAATACTTTGAAACATACCCAACAAGCAACTATCCCAAAGCAGTCCCTAAAGATATTTTGACACGTTACGCGAAAATAAGTTAATAGCCGTTTTCAAAAACAATGAAGGGTTATGGGATGACATATAATGTCGCACTCCCATCAACCAGAAAATCTCAAAACGATAAATTACGAAACAACATATGCGATTCAAAATCAATAAGAGAGTATTCAAAACTCGGAGTCGACAATAAATCACCCATGGAATCGACAACTACGACGAATCAAACATCATCAGAAGATAAAAAAGTCAAGTTCGAAAAAGTTTCGATGATTAGACATATCGCAATTCGTTTGTTTTTTTCATGTATCAAAATAATCTTTGTCAGCTTCGCATCGAGTGTTTAAAGAAATTAAACTCTTCGCAAAAAGCAAATATCAGGATATATATAATCGTACACCATAGAACGAATGCCGTATATATATATATATATATATATATATATATATATATATATTTATATATATTATATATATTATATATTTAATTAGTACGTATTTATATATATTATATATATTATATATTATATTACGTGTACCTAGTGTCAACCATTTGTTAAGCACATAATATGCAATCAAATATACACCACATAAGGCTTCTGATGATCGGGAACAACACGCGCGCGGATATCGAACATCGGTGAAAGACTCGTGAAACTTTTTCAAAAACAGTTGTAGTCAAGTGTTGTTAAAAGACTTTGTTCACTTACAACTCGTGCTCTGTTACCATCTGTAACACCCCCAAAATGCGATACACAGCGGAATACAACGATTGGGGTGCTACTTCATAATACATGCACACGAGTCCCAGTAAACGTTCAAAGATACGTTTATAAAACAAACTTTATTTCATTTATAAGAATGATCAGAGTTACATAGGTCCCAATACCACCATAGAAATTATTTCTAAAAGTTACAACACGACTTCGAATTTTAAAAACGTTTAGGCGCCCTTAACCATCCTACATCAATGCTTTATGAAAAAAACTGCACCGAGACGCCATGTCCTTGATATCCGCGTTCCAGTCCATCCGCCCCATCAACATCAATTAACCTGAGATACATGCTTAAAAACGTCAACAAAACGTTGAGTGAATTCATAGAGTTTACAAATAATAGTTAGAATGCATAATTTGGTTCAACAAAGCGTATAACGTTGGCTCGTAAGTCAAGTTATAAAAATAGTGATTTCCAACTAAAGAGCCCGTGTACCGAAACTTAACACATTTATCCCGTAGGACGAAATTATGTCCGTGAGAAAGTATGCCACTTCTCCCATAATTACTAACTACTAATGTCGTTTGACAGGGGGGTTACAACGGATATTAAAACCTCCCGGATAGGGTCATTTGTAAAAACCTAATAGATCTATTTAATGCAATTAGCGCAATTCCAAACACATGGTAACTAAACAGTCACCAGAAAAAAGTAATATACTTCGTAGTGAAGGAATCATATTCAAGTATAAAAGACAGTTTGCGTTCAATTTCACAAAACAAGCAATGTATCCCCCTCGCGGAGTTAAAAACATTGAAAACTTTAAAAGTGAGGCTATGAACTCACCTTGATCAAAAGCTAAAGATCAAATAATCGAAACAATCCACGGAAAGTCAATGAACACGATCACGACCTATAAATTACGTCGCTCGATTACTATACGAAAAAGTATTATCACGATGCGTACATACGTATCAAGCATTAATCATATATTTATAGTTTATACTATGTATTCAACATGTGTATGAGAAATCCACTTGCGCCTTAGATCCTAAAACCTCACGATATTAGGTTACGATCGGTCTTTTATTTACATCATACATTGCTTAATCGAATACTTTCTATTTTAAGAAACTTTCTATTTTAGGAAAGTTGCTATTTTCGGAAAGTTACCATATTTAGTAAGTCTCGACACTTAATTATAGTTATAAAAATATTTATTTACTTTGTCATACTTCCGACATCCAACCCGGTTACTAATTATCTGTAATAAGGTTACGTTCGTGTATTATCAAAAGTTACTATATTTAGACTTTATGTTTTTAGACCCGACCGACGGTCTCAAAATAATTACTTACAGTAGTATATTAATCGATATTATCTTCACAACACGTTAAAGTTTATTAAAGTCTTCTTTGACTTTTATGTTTGACTTTTATAAAATATATTTATTTTCTAAGTCTGACCCGACTAAAACAACCCACTAGATCACCTTTTCACAACTCGGACATAAAAGAGATTTTATGTGAAACGGTATTCTGGACAACTTTTTAGTTTTAGTCGAGACCTGGAACTCGTCAGAAAATGACCAAAACGCCCCTGCAAGAATCTACTGTAACTTGTATTTTTAATAAAAACGCAGCAGTTTGACCATCGGTTTTGACCCGCTATATCACAATTTCGTGACTTTGACCAAAAAGAGACTTTATGTAAAACGTCATTCCGGACAACTTTCGTGTTTCGCCGGAAGGCCGAAACGGACTCGAAAGTTCCCAAAATGGCTGTCAAAAATCAGATCAGAATGTTTATTTCCCAAAATAGCTGTTGGAAACTTTTTAAGTTTTCAAATCTTGTTTTCACCATAACTTCTTCGTTATAAGGAGTTAGAAGCTCCGTTTTATATCAAAACGATCGTCTAGGAAAGATTTATCATACTTTATATCCAAAATTAGATTTCATAAAATCTCGACCCTTGTTTACCATGCTAAAGTTTCTGCACAAAATGTACTTTTTGTAAATCACGCCAAAATCCATTTTTGACCAAAAATCTCACTTACGGCACATCTAATATGGCCTATAATTTATACTTAACTCACTCAATCGTTTTATAATATCAACTAGCTAATCGGCACAAGATCTTATTGATTCCATCACATGCAACGACTAATATCAAATCGAACGAATAAAACAAACAAAACAAAATATAAAAGAATGCTCACAATGCTATACGGAGCAAGATCGGAAAAATAAAAGTGTCGGGTCGTTCTCCTTGTGTCTTAGCCGCGGCTCACACCCAATCAAGCCAAACCAAACTCAAACCCAAATCAACCAAATAAATAACAAGTCGATAGAACACACCCTTGTGTGTCTTTGCTCGGTTCAAACCCACGACAAACAAACCAAACCGACCCCCTTTGAAATCAAAACTCCCTCCAATATATTTATTAATCTTTAGTTTATCCAAAAATCAACACATGTATAATCCTTAATGCATGTGCTTTATATCACTTTAGATGATTAATTTAATACCATCTAAACAAGATTCAAGAGCTAGAAAAATCAAAACACCAAAGGTGTGGTGTTTGGGTTTCGGTTCAAACACAAGGAAGGGAAGGAGCAAGAAAACAATTTTTCTACTTATCCCCATTATCTTGGATAATGATTTAGTTAATGTTTATGAGAGGTTTGAAGATTAGGAAGAAAAATTATTTTTCCTGGTGTTGTTGTTGTACCCGTAATTTCCTAAGCGCTTCTATGTGTGAAGTGATTATGTTTATACACAAGAAACAATCATTGCTACTTGGGAAAATAAGTTTTGGTTTGTGTGTTGCTTGTTAGGGTCGACAGCTACAAGGGCTAGGGGAGCCCCATCATATAATTTTTTTTTGAATTCTTATTACTTGTAATTTCCTTTGTAGCAATTAAATAAAAAGTGACATTTGTAGATAATTTAAATAAAATCGTAAACATTAAACGCGGGTTTGGCCACGAGACAAGGAACAAAGACGACAAGGTTCGAAAAATTATAATTTACGATCAATAAAATAATAACGAGACGCGTCGTAGATTTTTACGATGCTCAAAACGATTAACGAACGCGCGGTCAAACGGTGACTCGCGAAACATCAAAAATAAATATTTTTAAATTTCTTTTCGTAATAAGATACGAAAATAATTACTTATGACAAATAAAAATTTAAATGCCGACGTTTGCTCACACGAATTTATAAAATAATGATTATGACGTTGA
>BQNB010056316.1:0-36936 GCA_026074375.1 Tanacetum coccineum | reverse complement strand
AGGTTTAACTTTCTAATTGCTAGCATTGGCTTACTTAATCTCCGAAGCATTGTTTAAGGGGAGGTTAATGTTTTTGGATAACATTTCTTAACTTTTATTCATGGGTTATGCATAAATATGGATCCTCATGAATTCTCACATGTCTATCTAGTCTTTTCAAGTGTGCTTGTGATGAATAGAGGCATGTTGTTGTATAATTATTGAAGACAGAGTTAATACTATTAGATATCTCTTAGTACTGCTAGGCTTAGTTTATACTGCTAGGATATCATTAGAGCCAAAGTTACAACTGCTGAGCAAATTGTTAACCCTTGAAGCATTATTTGAGGGGAGGTCAATTGAGAATGAATGAATGTGATTAAAACATCAAGTAGATATGAATGAAGGGCCAGGACAACCCACTGATCCCCAACCCACATCCACATTTACTCAACTCTACAATATAGAAACCAATCTTTGTTCCATGATCTTATCAACCCAAAAATACCCACAAACCTAGGAAAGCCATAAGGACCACTGAGATATCTTAGTCTAGTAGACCTATTATCCTTGTTGCATATGAGACTGTCTATAAGGAGTGGGAAGACATAATAGAAAGGGCTGCCACTACTGCTTCTAGCTTAGATGCAGAACATGACAATGGTAACATAAATAGGACCCAATCCATGGCAACACTTAATGAGTCTTTTCCTTAGGGAACTGATTTAGGTAGTGGTTCCAGGTGCCAAGATACCATATTAGGGGTGTAGATGTTCAAACTAGGTTTAAGACTACATTTAAAAAGTCCAATGATCCACCTCTCTCAAGAGGTTACACACTTGGAGTTGGGGAGGACAGTATGAAACTATTGGAATTGATGGAACTGTGTACAAAATTGTCAGATTTGGTGAGCAAAAAGAAAAGAGAGATGTTGTGAGTTGAAAAACAGAAAGAGAGATGTGTGAATAAAAACATAAATGAGTGATTTTGTGAGCAAAAAGAATTGAGAGATATTGTGAGCATAAAAACAAAAAGAGAGCTTGTGAGAATCTAAATTTAAGATGGAAATGCTTGTTGGAACATCATTGGTGTTGATACTGCTAGGCGTATACTTAATATTGCTAGTGTTAAGTTAGTACTGCTAGGCATATCTTAATACTGCTAGGTAAAGTTAATACGGTTGGGCTTAAAGTTAGTACTGTTAGGCTAAAATTAGTACTGTTGGATGACCGTTAGTACTGTTTGAGGTATAACATAATTTTCTTTATTAATTAATAGCTGTTAAGATATTTCTGTAAACAATTTCGCTTATAGGGGTCTATAATTTAGAAAATTCTTGATATTTCTTTCTCTTATAAGTTTTCTTTGAGAAAAAGATTCAATTTTATTAAGTCGGTCAAATCAAAACCCTAAGTGCTCTTTACATAATCTCAATTAACTTTGCCAAGCTCACACACTCTCATAAACGATCTTATCCCAGAACCCTAATCAAACTTCTCTTCATCAAATGGCGAATTTAGCCTTTTGTGATACTCACAACATGGTCGCTTTCTTGAACAAATCAGAGGGAAGTGAAGGTTTTCAACAGATAGTAGATTTCCTCAACACAAGTCACATAAAGTTTGCTCTTACTAAAAATCCTACTATCTATACTTTACTCATTTAACCATTTTGGCAAACTGCTTCTACAAGCACACTTGAGGATGGAGAAGTGAAAATAACTGCAACCATAGATGGCCAACTCAAGACTATTACTGAAGCATCTCTTAGAAGACATCTCAAGTTAAAAGATGCTGATGGTATTAGTTCACTACCTAATACTGAAATTTTTGAGCAACTTGCTCTTATGGGGTATGCTTCTAATTCTGACAAGTTAACCTTCCAAAAGGGTCACTTTTCCCCTCAATAGAGATTCTTAATACATACTATTCTTCATTACTTAAGTCCTAAGAAGACTGCTTGGGAGCAGTTTAGTAGCAACATAACAACTGCTATCATTTGCCTGGCCACAAACAGGACTTTCAACTTTTCTAGAATGATTTTTGAGGACATGGTAAAAAATTTAGACAATAGGTCTAAATTCTTGATGTATCCGAGATTCATTCAAATCCTTTTGAACAAACATCAGAGACTGCTTCTACCTCACAAAAGAACTTATGTTGTTCATACCCTCACACAAAAACTATTCAGCAACATGAGAAGGGTTTCCAAGGGTTATACTGGAGTGGACATTCCACTATTTTCAAGCATGCTTGTTCAAGGTCCAATTCAGCAGGGTGAAGGATCAATAGTCCCAGTTGAGTCCCATCACACACCCATCACTACTCCATCCACCTCACAACAACCACTTTCATCACCCTCTAAGGTACCTACACCACCCTATGATTCATATCTCCTAGGAGGTCACACACCTGGAAGTGATGAGGGAAGAATGCAACAAACTGAATTGATGGATTTGGTTATTAAGTTATCAAACAAAGTTCTAGCATTGGAGAATGATTTATAACAAAGAAGGTCTATAGTACTACTATTACAAAGCTTATCATGAAGGTGAAAAGATTAGAGAAAATAGTCAAGTCAAGCAAAGCTAGAAGAAGAGCAAAGATTGTTGTGTCTGATGATGAGAAAGTTTTAGAGGATTCTTTCAACCAGGGGAGGATGATAGATGACATTGACTAAGATGCAGGAATTACTCTGGTTACTCCTACAAAGACTAGTACTTAAGAAGATCATCCTGAAGATCAGTTAGGAGTTCTGAGTGCAGCTAAGGTAATTACAGATGTAGCTAGAGTTCACACTTATAGTAGAAAAAGAAGAACAGTTTGTACTGGTAGTGGTGAAGTTAGTACTGCCAGTAGGATAATTAGTACTGCTGAAGAAATAGTTAGTACTAATGGTTTGGTTTAAGAAATTACTTCTTCATCAAGAGTATCAAAGCTGTTATAACAGAATCTGAGCCTGAGCAAACAACTTCAAAGTTGAAAGAAAGACAAGAAAGAGCTGGATATGAAGCAGCTATAAAATTACAAGAACATGGAGAAGCTGTTAGATTGCAAAAACAGATTAATGAAGAAGAAAGATAAAGGATTGCTAGGGATGCAAAAATAGCTAAACATTTACAAGAAGAATTTGATAGAGCAATACAAGAATAAGAAGTTATAGCTGAAGCTGATCAAGCCCATGATATTGATTGGAGTGATCCTACTGTGCTAAGATATCATGTACTTCAAAATAGATCTTTCTTTGTAGCTGAAGTAAGGAAGAACATGTGCATGTATTTGAAAAACCAGGGAGGATACAAGTAGAGTCATTTCAAGGGAATGAGCTATGAAGATATTAGACTTATATTTGAAAGAGTATGGGATCAAAATCATGCTTTTGTACCTAAGGATTCTGAGATTGAAAAGGAAGTGATGAAGAGACCTGGATTTGATTTTCCACAAAAGTCTATTAAGAAGAATGATAAAATTAAAGCTTCAGGTTTTTTTTCAAAAGCAACCTGTTGAAGAAGAAGGAAAAGAAAATTGATGACAGTCAACAACAAGCAGGAAGTAGTAAAAAGAGATCAAGAGAAGATTCTAATGAAGACAATGCCAAGAAACAGAAACTAGAGGATAATGCTGAGAAGGAAGAGCTTAGAGATAGTATGGATGTAGTTCCAAGATATGATATTGCTATTGATGTTGAGTCTCTAACTACTAAATACCCAATAGTTGACTGGAAGATATATGTTTTGACATAAAATATGATGTATTATCAAATCATCAAAGCAGATGGAAGTTCTAAAAATTACAAAATATTCAGTGAAATGCTTGATGATTTTGATAGGCAAGATGTGATGGATCTACACAGACTGGTACAAGAAAGGTATGATACAACAAGTCCAGAAGGATATGACTTGTTACTTTGGGGAGATCTGAAGATCTTATTTGAGCCTAATGAAGAAGATGAAATATGGAAGAATCAACAGGACTACAACTTGATAAGCTGGAGATTATTTGACTCATGTGGAATTCATATGTTGCTGATGCATACTGGAATTGCTATTCACATGATGATAGAGAAGAAATATCCTCTTACTCAAGAAATGCTTTCAAGGATGTTAAGTAGAAGACTAGAGGTTGATCAAGAAAGTGAAATGGCATTTGAACTTCTCAGGTTTATAAGGTCTCAACTTCAGAAGTAGAAGAATGTTTAGAAGAATCCTCTCAGAAAGGTTTAATTCAAGAAACTTGATGATTTGAAGGTAAATCACAAGTTTAGGGGAGGATTGTTGGGAATTAAACTCATTAGACTTAGTACTGCCAAGTCAAAGTGTTAGTACTGCTTAAGTCATAACTGGCAGTATAAACCAGTTAGTACTGCTAGAAGAATGTTAGTACTGCTAGGTATAAGTTAGTACTGCTAGTACTAAACTTAACACTGCTGAAGGGATTTATACTGCTGATAAAGACTGAAGACTGCATGAAGATAAAGACGTGTGAAGAGGTGTAAAGACGTGTTAAAAGATATGTATTAGTTATCTTGTGTATATTCTATATATTTAGAAAGATATGCATATAAGCTTAATGTTTTTAGAAGATTCATAGTTATCTTGTAAAGGACTCTTTGGTGTATAAAAAGAGATCCTAGGTTATGGTTTAGACACATATCAATCAGTCTTTCTTTGTAGCTTCAAGGTTGTAAACCCTAGTACTAGACAGAGTACTCGTATTATTCATCATAATAATATTAAAGCTTTTTGGTTATATTCATTGTTCATTCATTCTACTGCATCACAGTTTACTATTACATTGATATTCTTCTAAGTACTAAAGAGTAGATTCCGCATACTCTTAGTATCAACAAAGTTTTTAGCATAGTTGTCTTGAATCTATTTAATACAACTAACCCTTTTACAAGGTTTGCAAGATCTAGTTGGGATCAACATTGATCATATGCACCAACCTTAGAGAACCCTAGCATCCATCATCAACAAGTGCCTCTTTGGGAAGACAATTAGCAATGACAGACTTCGTCAATCGAGAGTTGCAATAATATAGGGCATGTTCCACAAGAAGTACGTCGACTATGCTGAGTTGATTTGGGAAGACTTCTCATATTAGATTGACAATAGGCACTTGAAGAAAAGCAGATGTGAAATCATACCTTATCCCCGATTCGCTAAAGTCATTATCAACCATTTCCTATCGAATCACTCATCTGTTCCTAAAGAACTACTCTCTGGTCTTCATACAATTAAAGATGATGTTGTTCTGAGCCGACTGAAGTTTGTCAGAATTGGAGAAGACGTTCAAGAATATGGACGAGCAATTTCAGACGCAATGCTTACCAATGATATCAAGCAATCTGAGACCTATCAGATGTTCATCAAATACTCCACAGGCGTGATACCTCCGAAGAAGAACAGATGTAAAAGGTCACAAGGCAAGAAGGCAGCTATCTCTTCGAAGCCTGCAAGTGTTGAAGTCTTTGATGAATCTGACTCTGAACCTGTTAGAAAATGAACTATAAGTAGAAGAGTAATCAAGAAGAAAGTCTCAATCTCTACTGAGGACAATATCATTTCGGAACCAGATGTCACTTTAGAGTTAGGAAAATCTATGAGCTTAACTGAGGCTACAGATGAAGAAGCGGCAAGAAAAGTCCATGCTACTCATGAGAAGATTGTGACAGAATCTGACCCCGAGCCTGCTAGAAGAAGACCATCGGGTATTGCCTTCAGAGATACCTCTAATGTGTCAAAAAAGATGTCACCTGATCGATCTCAGAAGCTAAAGGGTGTTCAAACTCTAACTCCTAAAGAAAAACTAGCTGCTGACATAATGCAAGCACTCAATGCTAGCAGAAAGTCAAGCAAAAGTCAGCCACATGCTGGAGGCTCAAGTAAAGGAACTAGTACTAAACCAGGGGTTCCTAATGAGTCAACAGTCATTCTTACAACCTCAAGTAAAGGAACTGGTGCTAAACCAGGGGTTCCAGATGAGGAAAAGGTTACTTCTAAAGCCAAAGCTAATGTCATAGTTGATGGGGATCAGAAGAAGAGAGTGAATACTCTGAAGAATAAAATATTGATGAAGAGATTGATTGGGTGTATTCCGATGAAGACGAAGAAAAGAAAGATGATGATGACAAAAGTTTTGATATTGAAGAGACTGGCGATGAGGAAACTGATGATAAATTTATGCGAGGTGATGATCAAGTACAAGAAAATGTAGACGAGGAGATGAAAGATAAAGAAGTTGATGACACTGGGAACAGTGATGAAGAAATTACTAATATGGCAAAGGCAGATGCTGAAAAGACAAAAGAAGTAAAGGATGATAACAAGAAAGCTGAACTTCCTCCATTAATCTCTGGCTTATTTGTATCTTCAGGTTTCGGTAATCAATTTCTTAACCTTTATTCTGATAAATCTACAGTTGGAACTCTTAAAGATTCTGCAGATGCTAAAATTAACTCTCTATTGAACGTTCAAATCTAACAAGAGATATCACAGATCCAGTCTCTATCAATCCTCACTATACTTGTTTTGGTGATCTCTGAGCTCGTAGTTCTCTCAACAATACCAGAAATTCCTACAGTAACTTCGACAACAACTCCTCTTCCTCCTAACTATGTCTCCACCATATCACCTGTACTACTACAACAAACAACAACACTGATCCTTACACCACCAATCACCACTAAAACTCCACCTATTACAAAAATTCCAGATCCGCTCCCTGCTATCAGTCAAAGTATATATGTCTTAGAGAAAGATGTTCAAGATCTCAAAACAGTTGACCATACTATAGCACTCATTGCTTCACTAAGATCTAGAAAACCTTCAGCTGTAAATGCATATCTTGGATCTAGTCCGGGATATGCACTTCAAAAGGTTCTTCAAAAACACACAGAAGAACTTAAACATCAGTATTCTTAGCGAGTTGACTACAAGGAGATGATTGAAGAATCAGTGCAAGCAAATGTTATTAATGAAGTCAAGAATCTATTGCCAAAGTTTCTACCAAAGACAGTATTTGACTTCGCTACTCCAGTGATTCAAAGCACTGTAAACAAAGCACTTGAAAGACTCCAACAACATTAGCTCAATCTTCCTCTCAAGCTCAATCTTCTCTCAAGGTAGCAGAATCATTATCGAAATATAAACTGAAGACGATTCTCTTTGAAAAGATAGACAAAAGTTGCTCCTATCTGACACATGATAAGCACCAAGCGGATCTAGGGAAAACTCTAAGAAAAAGAGACCGTGATGACGATAATAAAGATGAACACCCTTCAGCTGGACCAAACCCGAGTAAGAAGAACAAGCAAGGTAGAACCAAAGAGTCTGAGTCATCAAAGAAATCATCTATAACCAAAGAGTCATCTAAAGGTAAATCTCCTGCCAAAACATCTAAATATGGCAAATCTATGACTGCAAAAGAACCACTTGAAGAACTAGTTTTTGAGATGGCCTCAGATGATATTGAACAAACCGTTGATGATATGGTTAATGATGTTGGTAAACCACCATATGACACAACTCAAACTAAGGACAAGTGATGCTTGGTAGTGGGTGAAAGTTTTACATTTATAATCATGACTAATTAAACTACCAAAAATGCATACGAGCAAGTATACTCTTTCATTCATAGTAAAGTCGGGTAAGTCGAGTTCCTTCCACGGGACTTGGTATTAATCATTATATAATAACGGATTAAGCAAATAGGTTGTCACGATCCCTATTACTTCTAAACACAAAGAACATTTTGTTTTTAATTCATTCATAGGAAAAACAATACTTGTGCTAAATTCTATTTCATTGATGTGATAGCTGATTCGTTGGTTAAACTTGATTGTATGACTAACAAGAACATAGGTTATATGGATTCGATGCATGGTGTCTTTTACAAATCCACAAATATATGTTAAAATGATGATGATCCCTTTCAGAATATGAACACCAAACCTTCTAACCATTTTTAATCCAATTGTTATGAAAAACATGATTATGTCAAGTAATTTTTACGAGTCCTTTCGACCTATACTCGAGTATAAGATCAAACAAGCCTTTTTAAACATGTCAATTATGAAACTTATCCGGAAATCCTTTCGGTCTATAAATCTAATTTTAAGTTTCATCAACATGTAATCCAACAAGTTATTACTCCAAACAATCACAAGACAATTCATGAGATTCAAGCATACAATTGTAATCAACACATCATAATCAATTATATATCATTTGCACAAGTATATCAAACACTACTCATAATTCATTTCATTAAACTCATAACTCAATTCAAACATATTGTTCATGATAATAAAATAAGTAAACTTTCTGGAAATATAAGAACAAAGATTATACCTAGCCAAATGATTACACAAGAAAATCTAGACTTGGATTTAGAGCAATCCAAATGCCTCCAATCAACAAAGAATACCAATTCCTAAACACCAACTAGCAACCAAGATCAACACCCACGTTCTTGCTTTACTCCTAGAATTCTCAAACCTTTGTCAAGGGTTATAGAAGTGTGTATTTGGCTAAGTCCCCCTAACATGATTATATAGGCTAGGTACAAGCTTTAGGAGCAATAAAATGAACTCCCAGTGATTATGGAGGGAAATTATCGGACTTGGAGCGTAATGGCACTTTAATTCATCCATAATTACCAACTTTATAATTGTCAAAAATGCCCAGCCGGGCGGCTGGGGCTCTAACCTGGCGGCTAGATTGCTTCAGTCAACCTCTGAGGCTCGTTTCCAGCCTGGGCGGCTGGCGCTTCGCTCCAAAACGTAAAATGTTATTTTCTTGGGCCTTTTTCTTCCTTTTTGATTCCTTTTGGTTTGGGTTGGCCCATACAACTTATAAATGGATAAGACACTTTTATTTGGGCTACAATGGACCTCTAAACCTCTTTATCCAAGCTTCACTTGTCGAGAAATCTCCAAAAGTTATTTTCTTTATGCTTTCTTCTTATTTTCTTGTCTTCTTTCATCTTGGCTAACTACAAACATGTAAAATTCACTTTGCACGATCTTAGAAATAAAATTTCTTTATTTAACCATATATTTCATATAAAAGCACAAATAACGCTTCCTAAAACATACTCGATTTGAGCGTTATCAAATTCCCCCACACTTAAGCTCTGCTCGCCCTCGAGCAGGTTTAGCATTTAAGAAAAGTAATTCTAACAACCTCTCGATAATGATTAATAAAAATATAATCGCTCAAATAAGAACAATTATTGTTTCAAAGTTTATAAACGAATCCTTGATAATACTTGCATGATTTTCGAACTAGATAACACAACTAAGCACCTCACGAAATAAGAACTTTTGATGAATTCACTCAACACTCAATATTTCTGTTTTTGGTGGTGGTGTAAGTAAATTACTCATTTGCTCAGTCATGATTTCGTGTCATACCATAGGCTTGTACAAGTATCAAAAAATAAATCCGATGGGGCGTGAGCACCCGACAAATCTATCAAAAGGACTTTTATTGGTTAAGCTTTCGGGTTAACAAAGGTTGTGGGTTAGGCATGGAATATTTTTGGTTCGGTTCTACAAACGAAAAATAAACTTAAGTCTAAAATTGCTAGTCACCACAATCTAAAAAAAATGATTACGAACCTAATTTCCTCTCGATCGATCACTGATATCACGTCTTAGCACATTGGCTAATCGACAACCTAATTTTACTTCTTCTTCCTTCATCTTCTTAATTTATAGCACATTGGCTATTTTATTATATTTTTTTCTTTTTTTCACACAACCAAACTCCTCTGTCACCCCCACACTTTAGATGAGCATACACCACAAAAATTAAAAATAAGAGTAGCTACCTCCGTCTTTGTCGAAATAGCACACACAAATTATAAAGTGTAGTCAACAAGTAATCATCAAAAATACACCATACGTACCAAGTAACTAGCAATCCATAAACTTAACTAAGGGTTAGGCTAAGGTTAAATGTGTAAATATATTTTTGTATTTTTCTGGATTTTATCAAATGAACGGGATGGCTCAAATGGTGTACTAATTGTATCTAGCACTAAAAGTGAGTGCTAACAAATGGGTTCAAAAGAGTGGTTATCAAACCGATCTGGCTAGCTAAAATCATTTGTTATAAATTGGAAGGCCATTTGGAGTAAACCTTAATTTGCCTTTATCACTTAAATTTACCATAATCACACAAGTATGATCTCACTGCGGAAATATAATGCATAACAAGCACAAGTTCTAGAATCGAGTCGATCACCGGCACACTCATAGAAAAAATGGAATTAAGCATAAAAATAATGCTTTATATACGACACAGGCTTCAATTCCTTACAATTTTGAGTAACGGCAATGTGATAGAAAATGTTATCGACCCTAAAAACGGATTGCTCGAATAATTAGGATATGTCAAAAAATTCAAATAGCCTCATTACTTGTTGGAATGATTTAATCATTTTTAATATATTCCTTACGTGTGAAAACAATTAAATCCTCGAGGGCGACACTTTTATCCCTAAAAATCTTAAAAATTACACTAAAAAATCGTACAAAAAGTTTAAAAACTAGATCATTTTTCCTAATTACTACCCTCCCCCACACTTAAGTTTTGCATTGTCCGCAATGTAAATAAACGAACTTCAAAGAAAAGGAAATGGGAAAAATTAGGATGAATGATACTACCCGGATTAAATACGCATCTTCCGTATGTGGTTTTGTACGCGACTTGAGTTTCATTGAAAACTCAGTTTTTATAAACCACCAATACTTCTCATATATCAACCCTGTAAATACTGCAAACACAATACCGCGAATACTACGAAATAAAATAAAAAACATCCTAAATTCCAAATCATAAAGTAAAGTACTCAAACATAATTTAAAAAGTCATACGAATTAAAAACAAAAATTAAAATTATCCAACAAGAGTAAGAATTTTAGAATCAAACTTGATCACATGATCAATCTCGCATTTCATCATCGTCACTCTCCACACAATCTTTCGAATGCACAATCGGATCGAAATCTTCTTCTTGAAATCCTGCTAATGATCCTCCAATCTCATAACCTGAACTAGGGACAATATAACCCGCATGATAACCATCACCATGCGCTCCATAGTGGTCTCCTCCAAAAGATAGACTACCCGTATTGGGGAAATGCGTGTAAGGATATGAATAAGGCAGATATAGGTAAGGGTATGTGATATACCATATTTGGTAATAGTAATTTCAAACTAATAACCGTCAAATATATATAATATCTAAAATACATATACGTAAGCAAAGTATCTTACAAATTATCCTTAGAAAAGAATAATTAGTAATCAACACAGGTATCGTTCTCATCGGTGAGAGGTGAATGGAAATCTACGTTTATGTCGGGAATCGAGCTTGATTATTATAAAAGATTTGGGTTTGGTTTCTAATTCTAATAACGCAAATGGAAAGTAAATTTAAGGCACGTTAATCTAAAAAAGGCACAATTAAAACATTAAGCATTAAAACGATAACGAGAATTTAAAAACGCGACTAAAAACCTAAAATATCAAATTTTAACCCTAAAAATGTAAATTTCAAATCTAAAAGTCCTAAATGTATTAAAAAAATTGAAAAAGAAATTATATTTTTTAGACTTTTAATTTTATTTTTTATGAATTTAAAACTAATTTAATCTAAAAAATATTATTAAAAATATTGAACTAATTTATAAAATTCTGAAAAATTTAAGAAAGATGCTTTTAACTATTTAAAACTTAAGAAAAATAAAACTAGAAAATAAGCTAAACCGAATAAGCTGTTAAAAAGCAAATAAGCTAAAAAGCTAAAACTGAAAAACTTGCATAAGTAATTAAGGGCACAAAGGTTTAACAGAAAAGTCCCAAGGGCATAGTGGTAGAGGCGTTGGTATGTGAAGGGGAGGTCACAGGTTCGAAACCTATGACTTCCTTTTTGGCAGAAACATTTTATTTTTCAATTTTTCTTTTTGAAAACTAATCTATAAGCAATAATAAGCAACTTTTGAAATTCTAAAACTTATTAATAAGCTAGAAATAAGCATAATGAAGAGTGACAGTTTAGCTTATCTAAGGGATAATGACTTATAACTAACTGTTTGGCTATTTAGACTAAATAAGCAAAAAGAAAACTTAAATAAGCTAAAACAGACTCACTCCTAGACCTAATAAGCATAAAAGATCAAAAATAAGCTAACAAAATAAGCTAAAAAGCACTTAAAAAGACACTAAGACAGATTGCTATAAAACAGATTTAAAGGACTTTTGACTAACTTTAAACTAAATTAAGAACTAATAAGCACTTTGGAATAAGCTAAAAACCTGAAAACAGCTAAAGACCTAGACACATTTAACACATATAAGCTAAAAATAAGCAAACTAGAAGAATAAATAAGCTAAAACATATAGAATAAAAATGACAGATCACAACTTGTTTTTGGCTTTTTCTTTGAGAATAGATGACCATTTGTAGCTTAAAATTAATACTCAAAAGCAAGATTGACACTCTAAAAGCTTGAAACAGATTTAGCTAAGACTATAATAAGCTAAGATCAATAACAATTAATAAAAGATATGCTAAAGTAAAGCCTTATTTAAGCACTAAAACAACACTCAAATAGATTTTAAAAGAATTCAACATATAAGCAAATTTAGAACACTAAAAACTAACAGATTTTGAGATTTTGCTAAACTAACTTTAAAACTTAACAATAACTAATTTGAACTTATGAAAACTTGCATTAAGACCTTATAACAGCTTATGGAAGCTGATTGTTATCTGAAAATAGCATCAACTCAAATTCCTATATTAAAAAGTGCTTGACCCAAACACCTCCTTATTTTCTGAAAAGTACTTTTAAGCTAAAAATATATTATAAAAAGCATTAATCTAAATGTAATAAGCAATATTAAGATATAATAAGCATAATTAAAGAAAAATAAGCAGAAATGAAAAATGAAACATACCTTTTCCCTTTGCTCTAAACAAGGGCTTAAATGCTCTTAGAGCTTAATCTACAAGCTCCAGATCATTTTCATAAGCTGGTAAAGTCCAATAAGCCCATCCATGTTTGGCTTATCATCTAAAAATGAAGAATTCCATTTAAGCATAGGTATTTAAGTAATTTTAATGAAACTATGTTATATAGAAAAGCTTAAACTGATTTATAAGTATCTTAAAAGAGAAATGAAAGCTTATTGATGACTAAGTAACATTCAATCACATTTTGACTAAGTTGTATAAAGGTAAAACTTGAAATTAAGACAGATTTGAAAGGTAAACTGAATTTGCATTAATGAAAAGAGGAAATTACATTGTTTAAAAGGAAATTACATTTAAAATAAGAACAATAAGCTAGAAAATAAGCTACCATAATCTACTCCTACTCCTAAGCTAGATTTCTCTGTGTGATCTGCCTCACTATTTATAGTGAGATGATGAAGCTTCTAGCCCTTTAAGACGCTCCCCCGTCTTCAATCTTGGCCCTTGATTAGTAACCAACTTCTAATCCACCCTTGGATAATGAACACGCATTAACAACCAACAGTATTGTTTAGGATCGCCAGTGTGGACTCCTGAGTGTCAGACGTGTCAGGATTGTTCTTCTAGAAGGGATTTGATGTGTGGGATTGGGGTGAAATGCTTTTACCCGTACTACTTGTATCTGTGTAAATATGGTGGGAAGGAAAGGGGAACAGTAGATTTGACCAGTTTATAACTTGGGGCATTAACCCGGGTTATGGTTTGGGTTTGGGCTTGACTTGGGCCAGGAAGGGGTTAGATTTAAAGATTTATGGATTAAAGGTTTTAAGGCATTAAGGGTTATAGATACAAGGTTAATGGACTGACCCGGCCCATTAAAATGGGTACGGGTTGGCCCATTAAGGATGTATACGCCTTCGGCTTCGGTATCTTGCTCTTTTCCAGTCTCGTGCTCGATTTGTCGGCTTTGGTCTTATTTTTGTCTTTTTGTTCATATCTGATACCTGCACAGTACATAACGCAAAACAAGCATATATATAGCATTTATGATCTGTTTTTGATCGTTTAGGGTAATTTTATTAGGTAAAAGGTATGTGTAATTAAGCACATACCAAAATCCCCCATACTAAACTATTGTCGTGTCCTCACGCAATGTCATAAACACACTTAGAAAACCAAAAATTTCCACCCCCTTAGACTAATTACCTCGAAAAGTAGCTAAGTGTTCATCTAAGGGGATTAAGAAATTATTAGTTTTGAAAAGCCCCCCGTTTAACCAATTTTATGCATTTATTATTCATTCATATCATAATTTCACGAATCACAGAACAAGAGACACTAAAAGGATAAATTCATCGTCCTTGATTTTTCACCCGCCCCAAACTAAGCTTAAAAATAAAATCATTGTTAAATACAAGTTAAGATGCTAACACTACTCATAAATGCTAATTGTGAATGCATAGCTACTTTTCGCTCCCTTATTCCTAAATCCTTTAAAGATTTTATTATTATCATTTATGACAAATAAATTAATGTCTTATTCACATAAAGTAAACCCGGTTTAGACCATAATTAGTTTGAAATCCTTTCCTAAAGAGACGATAATGGTGAGGAATACAATGTCCAAATTAAGTTCAATTCTCATTAATTAGTGTTATTATTTTTATTTCACTCCCGAAACAACTCAACAACGAGACGCGAGACGGTAGGCTTTAATTTAGATAACCCCGAGTCAAAATTTGCTTGTATTTATTATTATTATTTATTGCACATTTATTAAACGCTCGGCCCATGTTGAAAACAACTGCCACATCGGTATGCGAGCCGGACGCATGGTCCAGGAGTCATATTTCCGACTTGGTATTTTCCTCGCTGTGTTGTTTAAAAGCTGCAACATCGGTTGAGATGGCCTTCAAGATGCAGGGGCGGAGATATTTTTATCATCTTTAGATTATTATTCTTACTGAGTGGGGTGCCTCTGTGGGTTGAAGGTACTTGCCGACATCGGTTGGAGCCGGCAAAGAGAGAGTACGAGCTTTTTATATCAGCGGGCCACAGCTTTTTATTATTTAGATACCGAGCGGGCGACCCTTATAAACACTACCACATCGGTTGTGACCGCAAGAGGTAGTAGTCTTAGTTTTCGGCTTTGGTTTATTAGCATAAGGTTATAATTGAGGTAGCCAACCTGTTGCAAGGGACTTTTGTTGTGGGGTGGGGGTCGTGTTTGACGGGCGCGATTCGGGGCTAGGGACAGACGTGGAGTAGGCGGGGTAATGGGGGCCGGTGGTTTTGTCAGAGAATCGGGTAGCGAATTTCGCCGACGGGAGGCACACTGACAAGAAGCATTGATGTTTACCATACTTTCACTAAATGAATCGCCTACGAAGGTGATTTAAACTAAGAATTGCAAAAACCCAAAGTAACTTATTAATTCACAAGGTTATATAACGTTATAAGTGCTATGGGAGCAAAAAACCACAATTAACTTCTATGAGCTTATAAAGAAACCAATTACACCATGTTTAGGCATCGATAACTCAATTAGAACACTCTATCCATTTTTTCGTTCTTTGCAAATTTAAAATCTTTACTAAAAAGATCCGTGAATGCTTAGTCTAATAAAACAAGCTTTGCATATTTAAAGTCTATCATGAAAACTTGCAAACTCTTGGCTTTTTCAATCAAAAATTCGCGTTTTAAAGCTTCTTGAATAAAAGACTAGCAAAAGCTTAATTTTATATAAGTTAAGGGGCAAGCTAGAGCGCAACATGCTCGATCAAGTCAAAATTTATTCCGTAAAAAGACAAAACTACGTGTCTAAACACTTATTTTATTTTTGAAAATTTTTAATTTTGGCATATTTTTGCTAATTTTGGTGGAAAAATGGGGTTACGTGAAAACAAGGCACATGCAAGTAAGATCGAATCGAAAGATCCCCCCCATACGAGAACTACACATTGTCCTCAATGTGAGACTGTCACCCCCATAAGGCATAATCCAAATATTAAGGGGTCTCTACGCCAATCTAAAGCCGTTTATTAAATATGTTAATAGATAAACGTTAATCTAGGATATCGAATTCCCATATATAAGCATGTGAAGGGTTGAAGATCGAGTGAACGATGGACAAAACCACGAGCACGAGAGTCTTCATAATCCGGGCAATCCTGGACATAAAACACAAAACACGAAACACGAGAAAGGAAAAGGAGAAAGAAGCACGCCCCCACACTTGGGCTATAAAATCACACACTTATTTATTAAGAAAATAGAAAGAAGAAAAGACACGGGTTGCCACCCACGAAGCGCTTGTTTTTGTGCGAGTCTCTAGCTTGACTCTCCCAATATCATCGCGATATTAAGGCCAAAACATGTGGAAGAGTAAATCTCCATCGGACTTTCATTCAAGATGTTTAGATAAACATTGAAGCACATGAAAGTTCCACTCCGATGAGATATCGCCGGCTCAAGAGAATAGCAACTAAAAACGGAGATGCCGGGGTCAAAAATAGTATCTTCACTCCTAGAGGAGAGAGGAAGAGAAGAATCCATAGAATAAGTAAGATAAGGAAGGAAGATTCGGATAACATATGTGAGGGAAAGATAATGGCGATCCTCAAAGGGTAACCTCACATATGTTGGAGAAAAGTGTTCTCATAAATGCCAGGGTCAAAAACTTTGACCATACTCTTCAAATCTTCTTTATCAAGTTCATCCTTTAAACTTCTCGGGTCATGATCTAAAAATACCTCGGGAGTGAGATTAGGGGTAGTGTCATAAATAAGCAAACTTTCAAGGTAGATTATATCTCCCTTCGAATCGTGATAACCATTCTCAATATCTGTAGAAATATCCATATCAAGAAAAGCATCGATCTCATCGAGAGGCGGTTCATCGGTGAACCCCTCAAGAATGGAAGCAACGCTTATCTTAGGAGTAGACGGATCATGGTGAAGTAGAAACTCAATCTCATCAACGTCGCCACCTGGGTCGAAACATTCATCCTCATTAAAATTAGAAAGAGGTGTGACAAGCAAAGCCGGCTCATCAAGATTAGAAACATAAGAGTCCTTACTCTCGATGTTCTTTAACACCTCATCAAAAAGAGGATTTACGTCACTAAAGATGTATTCGTCCTCGAATTCGAAAAGAGGGTTCGAATAAATTTTAACATTATCTTCTGGAACGTCCTCATCAGATAGTGACTCATCATCACTAGAGGTAAAATCGTCACTTGAGTTGAAGAGAGGGTTAGAGAAAGTCACGGATTTTTCCTCATAAACGTTAATGAGAGAGAAATCATCACAAACGGGTACATCACACTCACTTTCATAAATCCTCGGATAAATCCTCAGACTCACTTGGGATTAGGTTCTTAACACGAGACTCATTTTCTTCGTTCGATTTCGTTTCCGGAATAGTGTTAAGATGCTCATCCTCCATTATGAGAGAGTCCATAATCGGTAAGTCGGGTACGATTGCAACTGACAGAGGAAGTTTAGAAATAATATCTCTCAAAGGAATAGAGCTTTCCTCGTCATCATCATCATCGTCATCATAGAAAATAGGAGGCTTCCAATATTGAGAACTAACTTTAGCTGCCTGCTCTTCTTGTTTGAGTTGAATTCCATTAAGAATTTGTAAATTATTAATGAGTTTAAGTAGCAATTCTTGTATATCTTCTGGTTGGATTTATGGCTCTTCTTCCAAGCTTGCTAATTTTAAAGAAATTCTCCTCAGCTAGCAATAAAGCCATACTCTTTTCTTTAGGAGGTATTTGATCATACTTCTTTAAAAAGGATTGTATAGCTTCCATTAGATTTTCTCTAGCTTGCAACATTTACGTACTCATTTCTTGAGGGGGTTGATGAACGACGGAATACTGCAGGGGTTGGAATTGGTCAAAACCGGAAGAATTATAGCAAGGGTTAGGTTCATAGTAATTTTGATTCATCGGTTGACACTAAAAAGTTTCATGAGGACCCTCACAGTTTTCACAACAAAGATATTATTGTGGGTAACTCTGTGAATTTTGTGGGTAAAAATTATCACTAAAGTTTTGATTGTAGTTTGGTTCCTGCTCATAGACAAGCGGGAATCGTGGTGGACAACCATAACCATGGTGAGAATCATTTTTACACATAACCGTCGCACGAGTAATGAATTCGTACTGGGGTTGTGGAGGTTGATCATAAAAGTCGGGGTATTATCGTAAGGAAAAGGATTAGGGTCATGGACAAACCTCGTTCCGGCTCCTACAATGCTACAACTTGGACAATTTCCACCGTTAACTAACCTCCACACCACGAGCAACCAAAATAGTTATACGAAGACATGTTTGAAGAATTAAACGAATAAGAAGGATAAAAGAAAATTAAAACCCGATATAAGAGGATAAAAGATACTATTATTTTTTATTTTTTTATAAAGATAATAATAATAAAAATAAAAATATTTTTGGTATATTTTTTAATATTTATAAAAAGAAAAGGAAAAATAAAAATAAAATAAGACGAAAAATATTTTTAGATTTTTAATAAGTACGAAAATAAACTTTCCGAAGAAAGGATCTTCAAGGCACTAACTAAACACACGTGTATATCGTACATCTCTCCCTGACGAGCGGCGCCATTTGATATACCTTATTAGTAATAGTAATATCAAACAAATAACCCTCAAATATATATAATATAATAAAATACATATACGTAAGCAAAGTATCCTTACAAATTATCCTTAGGAAAGAATAATTAGTAATCAACACGGGTATCGATCTTCTTCTTGAGAGGTGAATGGAAATCCACGTTTATGTTGAGAATCGAGCTTGATTATTATAAAAGATTTGGGTTTTGTTTCTAATTCTAATAACGCAAATGGAAAGTAAATTTAAGGCACGCTAATCTAAAAAAGGCACAATTAAAACATTAAGCATAAAAACGATAACGGGAATTTAAGAACGAGACTAAAAACCTAAAATATCAAATTTTAACCCTAAAATGTAAATTTCAAATCTAAAAGTCCTAAATGTATAAAAATAATTTTTGAAAAAGAAATTATATTTTTGTAGACTTTTATTTTATTTTTTATGAATTTAAAAACAATATAATCTAAAAAAATATATTAAAAATAATTGGAACTAATTTTATAAAATTTCTAAAAATTTTTAAAGAAAGATCTTTTAACTATTAAAACTTAAGAAAAAGGATAAAACTATAAAATACCTAAACCGGAATAAGCAGTTATAAAAGCTAAAAAGCGAAAACTGGAAAACTTGCATAAGTAATTAAGGGCACAAAGGTTTAACAGAAAAGTCCCAAGGGCATAGTGGTAGAGGCGTTGGTATGTGAAGGGGAGGTCACAGGTTCGAAACCTGTGACTGTCCCTTTATTTAGGTCATAAACATTTATGTATTTTTCATTTTTCTTTTTGAAAAACAAATCTATAAGCAATAAAAAGCCAACTTTGAAATGTTCTAAAACTTAATTAATACGCTAAAATTAGCATAAAGAAGGGGTGACAGTTTAGCTTATCTAAGGGATAATGACTTATAACTAACTGTTTGGCTATTTAGACTAAAAAGCAAAAAGAAAACTTAAATAAGCTAAAATAGACTCACTCCTTGACCTAATAAGCATAAAGGATCAAAAATAAGCTAACAAAATAAGCTAAAAAGCACTTAAAAATAGACACTAAGTACAGAATTGCTATAAAATAGATTAAAGACTTTTGACTAACTTTAAACAAATTAAGAACTAATTAAGCACTTTGGAATAATCTAAACCCTGGAAACAGCTAAAGCCTAGACACATTAACATGGATAAGCAAAAAATAAGAAAACTAGAAGAAGAAATAACTAAAGACCAATAGAAGATAAAAATACATATCACAACTTGTTTTTGGCTTTTTTCTTGAGAATAGATGACCATTTGTAGCTTAAAATTAATACTCAAAAGCAAGATTAACACTCTAAAAGCTTGAAACAGATTTAGCTAAGACTATAATAAGCTAAGATAATAATATATTAATCAAATATATGCTAAAGTAAAGCCTTATTTAATCTGCATATTTAGCCATCTTGCTTAAACTAAACACCATCCTACTCAATTGTTTTTTATCAAAAGATTTTTTCTAGGAGTATTGATTCAAAACATATTAACAATGATGCATTTGTAACTCATATTAAGCACTAAAACAACACTCAAATAGATTTTAAAAGAATTCAACATATAAGCAAATTTAGAAAACTAAAAACTAGCAGATTTTAAGATTTTGCTAAACTAACTTTAAAACTTAACAATAACTAATTTGAACTTATGAAAACTTGCATTATGTCCTTATAACAGCTTATGGAAGCTGATTGTTCTCTGAAAATAGCATCAACTCAAATTCCTATATTAAAATGTGCTTGACCCAAACACCCCCTTATTTTCTGAAAAGTACTTTTAAGCTAAAAACATATTATAAAAAGCATTAATCTAAATGTAATAAGCAATATTAAGACAGAATAAGCACAATTAAAGCAGAATAAGCATAAATAAGTAGTTTAAAAAGCAGATGCAGAAAATAAGCTAAGAAATGAAAAATGAAACATACATTTGCCCTTTGCTCTAAACAAGGGCTTAAATGCTCTTAGAGCTTAATCTACAAGCTCCAGCTCATTTTCATGAGCTGGTAAAGTCCAATAAACCCATCCATGTTTGGCTTATCATCCAAATATTAAGCATTCCATTTAAGCATAGGTATTTAAGTAATTTTAATGAAACTATGTTATATAGGAAAGCTTAAACTGATTTATACGTAGCTTAAAAGAGAAATGAAAGCTTATTAATGATTAAGTAACATTCAATCACATTTTAAGTAAGTTGCATAAAGGTAAAACTTGAAATTAAGACAGATTTGAAAGGTAAACTGAATTTGCATTAATGAAAAAAAGAAATTACATTGTTTAAAAGGAAATTACATTTAAAATAAGAACAATAAGCTAGAAAATAAGCTATCCTAATCTACTCCTACTCCTAAGCTAGATTTCTCTGTGTGATATGCGTCACTATTTATAATGAGATGATGAAGCTTCTAGCCCTTTGAGACGCTCCCCCATATTCAATCCTGGCCCTTGATTAGTAACCAACTTCTAATACCCCCTTGGATAATGAACACGCATTAACAACCATTAATGTTATTTAGGATCGCCACCGTGGACTCCTGAGTGTCAGACGTGTCAGGATTGTTCTTCTAGAAGGGATTTGATGTGTGGGATTAGGGTGAAATGCTTTTACCCGTACTACTTGTATCTGTGTAAATATGGTGGGAGGGAGAGAGGAACAGTAGATTTGATCGGTTTATAACTTGGGGCGTTGACCCGGGTTATGGTTTCGGTTTAGGCTTGACTTTGGCCTGGAAGGAGTTAGATTTAAAGATTTATAGATTAAAGGTTTTAAGGCATTAAGGGTTATAGATACAAGGTTAATGGGCTGACCCGGCCCATTAAAATGGGTACGGGTTGGCCCATTAAGGATGTATACGCCTTCGGCTTTAGTATCTTGCTCTTTTCTAGTCTCGTGCTCGGTTTTGTCGGATTTGGCCTTATTTTTGTCTTTTTGTCGATATCCGATACCTGCATAGTACATAACGCAAAACAAGCATATATATAGCATTTATGATCTGTTTTTGGTCGTTTAGGGTAATTTTATTAGGTAAAAGGTATGTGTAATTAAGCACATACCAGTATGGTGGAACATTTGGTGGTTCGTAAGCGGGATAGGCAAAGTTGGATTGATCCGCTAAATGGTAAAGGATAGGCGCAGAATGCTCAAGTATATAGTTGTTCCTCATAAGCATCGAATCTCTCTAAACATCCCTACGCCTAATTTTGTTCAAGCTCGCGTTCCAATCTCCCCAACTCGAGTCTAACCCTCTTGGTTCTTGTCTCTGCCTTCTTACCTGACCAGGTTGTGGTGCTTCTTGTTCAGTTTGCATCAAAGTATGGTTGGTCTCATATAGCTCATTTGCCAACATCTTTAATGTCCATGTTTCATGCTCGATTGGTTCCGAATATTTTGCTACTTCCTCTTCATTAAGATACCCCAACAAATGAGAAATCTTGGTCACATAATGACCTCCACAAATAAGACTATTCTCTTTAAGACTCGAAGCATGCTTACAAAGATGCTCGGCTATAACCCAAGCCAAGTTAATACCCCGTGACTCTTCCAATGCGCTCATCATCATCCACATATCTCTCTTTTAACCCCTATCCTTGCTACCATCCCTATGAACCAAAGATCCAACCAATAGCTTATGCATAATCCTCATAAGCGGTTCCTTGAAGAGTGATGTCCTCGGGTTAGTACTAGTCGGTTTCCCAATATTTTGCTAAAATGCCTCATGGTTGAACAACTTGTCATCAACTTCCAACCTAGTAAAATGTATAGCAAACAACCTATGAGTCAACTTATCTTCTTTATACAATCCTAACAAAATCGCAAACTCAGGTAAAGTAAGCACTTTTTCAACTCCACAAAGCCTAAACCAAATGCACTTCTTCGTCATCAATTTAGTCCTATCAACTCCTTTATCAGAATACATAGTCAAGAAGAACTCTAAACACCATTTCGGATAAACATCCCCATAAATAGAAAGATCTCTCTCCCATGAGTAATCAACGAAATCGTCCCCATCATCAGGAATGTATTCGTACTTCATCTTGTTTTTCAAAGTTTCCTCAATGTTATAACCATAAAACAAAGTCCAACTCGGCACTCTCGGTATTCCAAATACTTTACCTTGAAACTTAGATAATCGTTCACAATAAGTGTGCCTTTCTACTAATGGTAACTCTCTCCACTTCAAATTAGCATTCTTCACTTGTTGCAAATGATATTCGATAGTTCCTTGCTTATTCCTTTTTTCAAAATTTGCAATAAGCGGGTTCAGATGCGAACCTTGCGTAGCTTTCTGCAAAAGCAACAAATATAAGCATAAACAATCATAAATGAACTATTAGCACCTAATGTAGAAGCTCCTTGCTAGCTAAGATCGAACGAGAAAAAGAGTCCAGACCAAGAAGACTCTAGCCGCCCGGCACAACCTTCCAGCCGTGCGGCTGGTGTCTCATCACTTTCCTAGCCGTGTGGCTGAGTAGCCCAGCCAGTCAGTTGGCCCATGCCTGCCGCACCGGTTGGTTTGTTGGTCGTTTTCGGGTGTTTTCTAAACTTCCTAGTTGCCTCTAAATCTTCCTAATGCTTTATGGGTGCTCCTAAATGTCCCAAAATCACTCTCAAGCGTGATTACCTCCTAGAGTTCATTTTGCCAAATTCGCCTAAACTTCAAACTTACCAAAATCAAATAGGTGATCAATACAATCAATCTAGCATTACCTAGACACTCAAAACTAATCATATATCACTGTAAATTCCTTAACTCTTTATCAAATCAACCGAACATTCAACCTTAAAATTTTCAGATTTAAAAATTATCATCATTCAATCTATAATCAACCAATCATTCTAACTCTTTTTGCAATCTCTTCTAGTAGAATATACCCACTTAATCCTAGAATAAATTGGTCTAATTTGAAACGAATCAAAATCCCCTAATTTTCGACCTAAAATGATGAACACGAATTAAACACTAAATTGTTTCGAATTAATGTAATTACTTACCCTTTTTGGAGCCATGGATGATCCTTAAACACGTTCCTTACTTACAATTAGATCAATGTACATGAATTTGATGATTCTAAGAGTGTAGTGTGTGTGTTTTTTTGAAATTTTTGAAATTTTGGGTTTTATACCATTTTCTAACCGATTGGCTTCTTTTCTAGCCGCATAGGATGGAAATTAACACCTTGGTGCCAAAAAATTAGTGCAACTTAACTTTTCATCCTGACTTGTTGGTTAACATGCGCGCTTGTTTCTGGGTGAAAACAACACGAGGTCGAGTATTCGTTACCAAATGTTTGTGAAAAATCACACACTTCACATCATACTTCTTGGAAAAATCAAACTAAAACTAAAACTAATGAACAAAGTATAATAAACCTCAAACTTTAATTAATCACATAATAACCATACCCAATCATCAAAAGATGTCTAAAATGATAACCAAACATAACCGAAATAACCAAAACGATAAATTATTTTTAAGAGAGGATGCAAAATGTAAAAGGAGACAAACATCCTTGGCACAAGAGTGGTGCCTTATTATTTCAAACTTCATTCTTCATGCTTCATTTTGTGGTTGGGTTGGTGAGCTCCCTAATTAAGAAATTAATCAAACTTGAGAATGTCTTCCGAAGTGAATTTTCCAGAAAGCTTCCTATTGGTCTTTTTAGTCTTGAACATCCTAGTGAACTTTCGCCCACTTGGAGTAGCCATTTCAAATTTTTCATGCCAAGCTTCATCGCCTTTAACTTTCTTGTAAGTTCCATAACCTTCATTCCCCTAATCCGTGTTCTTCAATTGGACCGGAAGTGAACCTAGAAAATCAATGAGTTTCTTGAAAACGATAATATTTTTTGAAGGGATTAAAGTAAGTTTCCAAAGCTAAAGCTCTCTCCATATCATCCTTAATGTCTAAAAATGATGGTGCAACAGGTCCATATTTCTAATTGGCATCGTCATCTCTCCCCACTTCAAAGCAACTCAACCAATCATCTTCCTCTTCTTGCGCAAAGTTGTCCAACTAAGCCTTGGCTCTTAGTAGAGGAAAGTAGGTATGACGAATGACTCCATCATCAATGCACAAAGTACCGCGCCTCATGTCTATAACCGCTTCACAAGTTCTCAAAAATAGGCGCCCCAACAACAAAGGAAGTTCCTTGTCCATCGGTATGTCTAAAATCAAAAAGTCAACCAAGTAAGCTTGATACCCAATTTGGATCCTCATATTTTTTACTTCTCTCATAGCCTTGGCTTGTGTGTTGTCTGCCATGGTAAGATTAGATTTATAGGGCTTATGATCTCCTAGACTAAGGTTTATGAAAAGACAATAGAGCAACACACTCACACTTACCCCTGTATCCACAAGAGCATTCATCTCGATCGTTCTATTCACTTTCACCGGAAGCACAAAATTGCCTGGGTCGCACATTTTCTTGGGTAACCCATGCTTCACAATTCTCATCTTTACTTCCTTAACATAATCATCTCTACTCAACCCCGCTCTTCCCATCAACACTTCATCAAGATTTTTGCGGTAGGTCATATAGTTCTCCAAAACTTCTAAAATAGGCTTTGATTCTTCCAATTCCTTGTACTTACGATCCAATGCTTCTTTTACTTTCTCTTTTTGTTTTTGGGTTAGTGGGTGATAAATAGGTGATGGTGGTGCAATGGCGGAGATTGGAGGGATTTATTGAATTTTGATTTGCGGTGGAGAGGTAAGTTTGTTAACTTTTTGGTTCTTATTGCGGCTAGCCTTGCCCATCTTGACTAGGTCACCGTTAGAACTACCTACCTCTTCCAAATTCTCAACTATCGCATCCAACATAACATCAATATCCTTCATCTCCTCAAGCATGGTGAGATCATAGCGCATCTCACCAATTCCAAAGTCAACCCTACTTTTGGAAGTTACCAAGAAATCTCTACCAAAAATTACCAACGGCTCACCTTCGTTTGCATAACCGATCACTACAAAATCAACCAAAAACGTAAAACCATGAATTTCCACACAAACCTCTTTAACCATCTTTCTTCCATATTTTCCATAGTCTACTCGAATGAAACCCAATTGGTCAAAACTTTCTTCCGTCTTGTAATTGAATGAATCCGCCATATCAAGCTAGGCATCCTACGCACCTTGTCCGTTCACATCACAAGGTAAGGAAAACCTTGTGAATGGCTTGCTGTAGGCACGAGGAGGTGCATTTTTTAAACACAACAACCCTATGACTCCCCTCATTCACAATAACACCCTTGTGATCTAATGCCTCAAATAATACAACTCTTCCTTACTTTTTCTAACTATTATCTTCCTAGCTTCTAGAGAATCTCCATCATCCAAGATATCCTCCATACCATTCAAGTACTTTGAAACCAAACTTAGAGTATCAATTCCTTTAGCAAAAGTTAAACTATAAAACAAACACGAAATCATAAACCAATTCATTAGCTTTTAGGTTAGTCATATCAAATATCCACTTAGACACATATAAACTGAGATAATATAGCACTTAAAACACTTTTGGAACTGAAACATGACTTGCAATCAATCAAAAAACTCAAAAATGTAAATACCACTTCACATAATCAGACGAGGCACCCGGCTCGGCTTCTCAGCCGGTTGGCTGGCTGTTCGACATCCCAAAAAAACTTTTTTTATGAACACCTAAGCTTATTGAAAATTGAAATAAACTCAAATGGAACATTTAAACACATTACAATTCAACACATAAAAATGAAAACTTATTCAACCAACACAAAGCAAATCACATAATAAGAACAATACGATTACAAACTGAAAACAAATTAAAACAAACACGCAACTTTTATTAATTTAAACATCCTCAAACACTCATGCAAGCAAAATTACAAACAAGCAAACAAAAACTTATTACTAAAAATGAAACAAATTTTTTTTATTTTTTTTATAGAACTGACCCAACTGCCTGGCTGGCTGGGTTTTTTCCCTCGTCGCGGCACGAGCCGGCTGGCTGGCTGTCTAACCGTCCAGCTGGCTAAACTTGCAACCACACAATTATTTTCAAAACATGAATTTTTAGCAAAAACACACCCGCTACCAATTTGTAATAATTAAATTATGAAAAGAACATAAGTCTTCGGCATCGGCGCCAAAAACTTGATGCTTGGTAGCGGGTGCAAGTTTTACATTTATAATCACGACTAATTAAACTACCAAAAAGGCATACGAGCAAGTATACTCGTTCGTTCATAGTGGTGTCGAGTAAGTCGAGTTCGTACCACAATACTTGGTATTAATCATTATATAATAACGGATTAAGCAAATAGGTTGTCACGATCCCTATCACTTCTAAACACAAAGAACATTTCTTTTTTAATTCATTCAGGAGAAAAACAATACTTGTGCTAAATTCTATTTCATTGATGTGATAGTTGATTCGTTGGTTAAACTTGATTGTATGACTAACAAGAACATAAGTTATATGGATTCGATGCAAGGTGTCTTTCACAAATCCACAAATATACGTTAAAATGATGGTGATCCATTTAGGACTATGAACACTAAACCTTCTAACCATTTTTAATCCAATCGTTATGAAAAACATGATTATGTCAAGTAACAACGAGTCCTTTTGACCTATACTTGATTTTAAGATCAAACAAGCCTTTTTAAACATGTCAATTTAGAAACTTATCCGGAAATCCTTTCGGGCTATAAATCCATTTTTAGGTTTCATCAACATGTAATCCAACAAGTTATTACTCCAAACAATCACAAGACAATTCATGAGATTCAAGCATATAATTATAATCAACACATCATAATCAATTACATATCATTTGCACAAGTATATCAAACACTACTCATAATTCATTTCATTAAAATCAAAACTCAATTCAAACATATTGTTCATGACAATAAAATAAGTAAACTTTTCTAGAAATATAAGAACAAGGATTATACCTAGCCAAATGATTATACAAGAAAGTCTAGACTTAGATTTAGAGCAATCCAAATGCCTCTAATCAACAAAGAATAACTAATTCCTAAACACCAACTAGCAACCAAGATCAATACCCACGTTCTTGCTTTACTCCTGGAATTCTCAGAAGTATTCTAGCCTTTTGGGAGAGTAATTAGGGTTTCTAAACCTTTGTCAAGGGTTATAGAAGTGTGTATATGGCTAAGACCCCCTAACATGATTATATAGGCTAGGTACAAGCTTTGGGAGCAAGAAAACGAACACTCAGTGATTATCAAGGGAAATGATTGGACTTGGAGGGTAATGGCACTTTAATTCATCCATAATTGCCAACTTTGTAACTACCAAAAATGCCTAGCCGGGCGGCTAGATTGCTTTAGTCATCCTCTAAGGCTTGTTTCCATCCTGGGCGGCTAGGGCTTCGCTCCAAAATGTAAAGTGTTATTTTGTTGGGCCTTTTCTTCCTTTTTGCTTCCTTTTGGTTTGGTTTGGCCCATAGAACTTATAAATGGATTAGATACTTGTATTTGGGCTATAATGGACCTCCAAACCTCTTTATCCAAGCTTCACTTGTTGGGAAATCTTCGAAAGTCATTTTCTTCACATTTTCTTCTTATTCTCTTGTCTTCTTCCATCTTGGCTAACTATAAACATGTAAACTTCACTTTGCATGATATTAGCAAGAAAAGTTCTTTATTTAACAAAATATTTCATATAAAAGCGCAAATAACGCTTCCTAAAACATACTCGATTTGAGCGTTATCAACAAGGCTCCATAGAAAGATTGGTTCAAACAACCTCTAAGGCCTCTTACTCATAACAAGCGTCATGTTGTAGATGATCAACTTGAACTGCCTTGGTTCAACAATATGGTGTCTGTTGCAAATGATCCACTCACTTTCGATAAACTCATGGCCACTTCTATTGACTTCTCCAAGTATGCAATGAATCGTCTAAAGATAGACAAGCTCACAAAAGCACACTTAGTTGGACCAATATACGATCTTCTAAAAGGCGCATGCCAGAGCAGCGTTGAGCTTGAGTACAACATGGAGGAATGCTACAAAAATTTGTCTGACCAACTAGATTGGAACAATCCAGAATGAGATCGTTGTCCCTATGACTCAAGCACGCCTTTTCTTTTGAAAGGTCGTCCAGGTCGTCTAACTGCACCTTTAGAATACTTCTACAACACCGACCTTGAATATCTGATATCATCAGATCTAGAAAAGAAGTATACTACATCTATCATGAAGACAAAGGCTGCAAGATACGAGTTAGTGGGTGTAGAAGACATGATCCTTAATCTATGGAGTGCTACCAAAGTGGGTTATGACAAAGATGTTGAGCGTGGAATCAAACATTAGGGTCCCAAGTGACAGCTTTTCTACAAGACTCAAATCAAAAAATTCTCTAAGCATAATGTCTACTCAACTCAGAAGATTCTAAGTGTAGTTAGTGTGAAGATTAACAAACTACATGGTTATGGTCATTTAGAAGAGATAGTGGTGAGAAGAGCTAATCGATAAAAATACATGTTCAAAGAAAGAGATTTTATGAATCTACACCTGAACGACATAGAGGACATGCTTCTTCTTGTTGCTCAACATAAGTTATTCAACCTCGAAGGTATTGAAATTGTTGACTTGGCGATGGCATTGCGTATGTTCAGTAGAAGTCTCATCATTAAAAGAAGAGTCGGGGATGTCTAGCTTGGTGTAGAAAGTTACTAGAAAAAGCTCAACCTCATGAAACCTCAACAGGTGCATCCTAGAATCTCTGCCAAAGAACTGTACACACCATCGTTTGGTCCACCTGGAGCTGTCTATGAAGACTTAAACAAACAAAAGAGAGTCATGTGGGCTGATGAGCTCTACAAGTTCTTGGACGGGACTCTCAAGTTAGTTCGTGATGAACTTTATCACAGAGTACTCATTGTCCGCTTAGGAAACAACAAAGAGATGTCTAGGAGAAAATACTCAGCTATAGACAAGAGGAGGGCGGAGCTTATAGTCAAACTCATTGACAAGCAAATGCGAGAAAGACAAACCATAAGGAATCTAGAAAGATTGGTGGGTGCACGGGAACTAGAGATGGACTACATGCTGATGCATAGGACTGTATGACCTTGTCATACTTAGTCTTCTTTCATAAAAGGTCCAATCTCATTATCTATCTTGTGAATATGTAAAATAAGTAGTGTGGACTTATAAAGTAGGCAAATATAATGTGTTTGAGCATAAATTTTTAAGAATTTCTTAGTAAATTCAAAATCTTTCAAATTAATGTACTCAACACTATATATATTTATATACCCCTCATAAATTGAGAGGGGGCATTAAAATATTCTTAATAAGGCTTGCTAATAATCAGAACATTTTTCTCCCCAAATATTTTCCAAACATATTTGAATCAATTGATATCTAAAATATCAAGAGATTTGACATTTTTGATAAGGGGAGAAAATATGATTAAAATATGCAACTTGTAATAAGTGATCTGTAAAGACTCTAGTGCGGTATTCTCCATCTCCATGCTAAACAATTTTGATTATCGATGCATGTGTTAAGGGGGAGCATTTCTGAAAAGTAAAAACTATCGAGGTAGAAAATGTTTTGATATACATATCACAAGTACCTTGATTGAGTTTTTCCAATATGATTTTAAGGCAATGAGGACAATACCCAAAGACCTACCATGTAATTACTTGTATCAGAGTTATAAGGTGGTTAAGTATAGGTATTCGTTCCTATGATCTAGCCAGAACCAGATGGATCTACCTAAGGACATTCTATTAGATAGAATAGAAGTCCTTAGGTTTCATACAAAAGGAGTAAAATGAGAAAAGAGAATAAAGCCGACTAAGACAGAGCTAGTACTAGAACAAACCCAACAATGGTGCATAGTGGATGAGTCTTGGTAAGCAATAAATTGGGTTGAAGTAATGAAAAAATGAGAGTATAAAGGGTGTAAAAAAGAATCCCTCCATACACTTAGGCAGAAACCAGGTCAATACATATGTAGAGACACTAAGTTGTTGTCTGGTATTGAAGATAGTCATCATGGACCCAGTGATGCAATACACAACCCTCCCTAGCCACTCTATGTCTATCAAAAGAATCTTGTTTCATTTCTAACGAAGATTAAACACATTTCTGTCAACTCTCTCACTCCGAGTTAGTTGGTATTAAAAAGGTGTTAGTCTGCTCTAGCCTCTGATAACTAAAAACCAAAGAGCACTATTGTGTCTAGAGCCATTAAAGAGATCCATCTATAAATCTCATTAGGACACTAATTTAAAATATACTTGTTATTCATACTTCATACACTATGAAAACAAGTAATATCTTAAGAGTCCTACACATTATCCTTGTGATATTGCTAGAACATCAGAGTGATAGTTAAATATTCACAATGACAATGGAAATCCTTCCAGAGCCAACATCAAACAAGCTCTGCGGTAGATGACTTGTGAGATCCTATATGGATCAAACTTGTGACACTAGATATCGATTCGGTCCAAACTATGAATTAACGGTTGATGAATTTTGAAATGCATAAAACTCTCGATGTGTTGCAAAACCACTTTCGCAAGTGACACATCGATTGATTTTCAAATCAATTTTTCATTTCAATAGATGAGATAGTAACTCACTGGTTCACTCGTACCGTGTTGTCTGCTTTGAGACGATCTGATAATAAGAACAGCTAGTGCAACTGCGAAACCCTGTCAAGAAGATTCTTTAGAATTCTATCTGATTACAGGTAGTATTTATATTGATTAACGGGGAACCATGGTTATTGCAATCGTATTCGATGAAGTGACAAAGACACTTTTGTCCATATTTGTTAATTATCACTAACCTAAACCTGCAGGTATTCTCGATGGTAGCAGCAGCTAGTCCTAGACGAGTCAGATTCATAGCCACATGCTCATACCCGACCGACATATGTAAATACATCATGAAAGCTCAGGTACATGTTTCATAAGACTTCCGTTACTCTGATACCGCATTTCTTCCTTGAAGTGACAAAGTATTAAAGTTAAAGAATTTCAAGAAATATGATTATACAAGCTTTCAAGACAAAGAAAGGTATGAGCATGTCGGTCTGAAGGTCACAAGATCACAAGAGAGCAATAATTACAAGATGATGAAAAGAGATGAAGTTTGGCTGATGATCTCAAGAAGCTCAAAGATCACATACAAGTCAAGCTAAAGGAACAAGATCGAGCCGAAAGTCAAAAGATCACTACATATTTTACAAGATTAAGATAAAGACACAAGAATATGAGCAAGACGGCTTAGATTAAGTTTTTTGTAAATTGGAGTGACCTCCCTTAGGGGGAGATTGTTAGAAATACGAAAAAGTCTCAGTCACTTCCAAAATGTCGTTATATAGCTCGTAGTTAATATTTAGAACTTAGCTAAGCTAACCAGGTCAACATAAGATACCCCTTATGTTGACCATTTCTCATGTAAGGGTATAAATACCCTCTCCATGCCATGGAGAGGGTTGTTGGTGTTAATACAAATAATGTTTAAAAACGTTATTTATATTTTTCGACCTCTCAACGTTTTGATAATAACAAAATGTAAAAATGTTTACAATTAAATTAAACGTTTACAAATTATTAATCGTAAAATTTCATTTCTAAAATTAGTGATCACTTAAGATATGACCAAACAAATTATTAAGCATGATTAGTGATCAAGAAAATATTTTTCTCATCCATCACATTTTTACAAAAGATTTTCACAAAATTAATTATATAAAATATTTTCTAATTAAAAGAAATTTTTTATTAAAAACTTAAAATTTGAAATTCAAATTTTCTTCCAAAATGGAAGCTTCTATACCATATACAACCTTCCCCACAAAAAGACAAAAAAGAGAGCGGAGTCTATTGGCGGCCCTTTTATAGACCTGGCGACCCCCTTATATATATGGGACCGTTGGGACCCCCGCCAGTTACCGTTGGCTTTTCCTGTCTATAAATACTGGTCCACCCCTTGCTGAAAATCAGACCTCTTTTCATGAATTTTCTCACACTTCTTTCTCTCTCTAAAAAGCTTCTTTCTCTCACTAAATATCATGATCACTAACATCTCTTGAACTTGTTTCAAGTTATCTAATCTCTTCTTCTCATCTCTTCCCTCTCTTTCAAGTGCAAGAGAAGAACACTCGTATTCGCCAAGAAATGAAGTGTTGATTAGTAATCTATGCTCCTTTCTTCTAAGTACCAAACTTCTATTGTAATTATCTTGTGTATTTGTGTGATTCAGGTAGTGTGTAAATCCGATAGTGTAGATCTAGTAATTGTGTATTGATTATGAAGTGGTAGATTGGTTCTAGCTAAGATCAGGACTCGGCATCTAGCTCAGTGTCAGAAAATAACGTAAGCGACGTGTAAACGGTTTTATCCGCCTAAAGGGAGCTTGTTGACATAGTGAAATCTCAATTCGGATACTCGAGGAGTGGAGTAGGGCGAAGAGGTGCTTCGTAGCTGAACCACTATAAAATCTTGGTGTCTTGGTTTGGTGTTCCTTTCCTTATCTCTTTACATTATTATTGTTGTTATCTAGTTTTAGTTTAGATAGTTATTGCTTGTTCATATTATGGATTGGTTAAAAATATAACTCGGATCTAAACATTTTTTAAAGCAAACTTTTAAAACGTAAAACGAACCTGTAAACTATTCAACACCCCCCCCCCTCCTTTCTAGTTTCCACAATTGGTATCAGGAGGCAAGGTCACTCAAGATTTTTAAAATATACTGTATTTTAAACCTTGGATCGATCTATGGATTCTGACAAATATCTAGAAGGGCAATCCATGCAAAGACCGCCACTTTTTGAAAGTGATAGTTTTATTTATTGGAAAAATAGATTCGAGACATATGTTAAATCAAAAGATCAAGATCTTTGGCATGTTATTACCAATTGTGATTTTCAACCTATTGTACAAATCCGAAAACCAAATTAGATGAGGTTATCCCTTTTGATAAACAAACCAATTGATCTCAAAAAGATACTTGACCGTTTTGCGCAAAATAATGAAACCAAAAATGATATTTACAATGCAAAATTGCCAAGAAACAGAATATGAATAGAATTACATAGTGTTAACACGCAAAAGAAATATTTGGAAAACTTTGTTATCCCCATCAAGAAATTAGCCAAGTCAAAGATAATAAGTCGACCAAGTTATGTTCAACAAAACGAACCATTTTGACAGTTCCGAAACGAATCAATAGCAAGTACTTTTGCTAGATTTTAATACTATTAATACTAGACTTAAAGCACTTAATGAAGGTTATACTAGAAGAGCTACATATGAAGTTTCTAGGGCTCTACATCCTAAACGGATAGCAAAAGGTCCACAAGCGATAGAAAGAGTATCCGAAATACTAACGTCACTATCTCGATGATGAACTTATCAGGAACCTCAAAGTTTACGAAATGATCATCAAGAAAGATTCCAAAATAGTCAAAGCAAAAGTTGAAAGGAATACTTATTGCTTTTAAAGGCTAAGGCAGAATCTATGATGAGAGTGTTTGAATTTCCAGTAAAGCTAAGACGAAGAGTACGCCATGGCGGTAAAAGACTTCAAGAAGTTCTTTAAAAGAAGAGGTAGATTCATAAGCCAACCCAGGAATGACAAAAAGACGTTCCAAAGAAGCCGAGATGACAAGAACGGTAAAAGTAATAGAAAATTCTTTAGATGCGGTGACCCGAATCATCTTATTGGAGAATGTCCAAAACCACCGAAAGATAAGAACCAAAGAGCTTTTGTTAAAGGCTCTTGGAGCGATAGCAGTGAAGAAGATGACGATAAGGTCAAAAACAAAACGTGTCTTGTAGCTCATGCATCAAGTAAGGTATGTTTCGAATCATCTTACTTTAGTGATGAAAACTCATCAATTGATGATTTAGCTATAGACAACGAATATGATAAGTTATGCAAAATGAGTCTAAAGATAATCACTAAGAACAAAAGGTTAAAAGATACTAGAAATAGTCTAGAAAACGAGCTTAGAAAATTAAAAGATAAATTATCCACACTCGAGAAAAACATGGGAGTTGATATCGATTGTACAAAGTGTCATACGCTTAAAATTGAGAATGAAAAACTCAAAGAAGAATCCACTAGATTAAATAAATTTGAAAATAGTACACATTGCTTAAATGAAATGTTAAGTAATCAAAAACCCTCCAGTGATAAACTAGGTTTAGGGTTTAATCCATTTGAAGCATCATCTAGTGGAACTAAGGAAATAAAATTTGTAAAAGCTCAAAAAATGGTGTCCTCTGATGGAGGCCCCATAAATATGGGCGGGCCCCAAAGTGCCCAGGCGGCCCCCAGAATAATTATGGGACCGCCACCAGCAACGCCTAGATCTAGGAAAAGTGTGTCTTTTCAAAAATCTATTTTGGCTCCTAGACCAAAACACATAATTGTAAACAAATCCAAAGTTCACGTTGCTAGTGACAATAAAGTTAAACAATTTTATAAGCCATTGTCAAAACCCAGAGTTAAATTTTCGAAACCAAATTTTAGATCAAAAACTCCACCTCCTAAAAGAATCAATAATAATTATCCTCGTGCCAAAACACCGCAACCAAAAAGGAATATTGGTTGACAAAATCGACCTCATGGCTTTCCTGTAACTTAGAACAACTTTCCACGTCAAAGTTACATGCCATGGGAAATGTGTTCTCCATTTCCTCATCACATCCAATTGCATCAAATGCAAAGGATGTTTAGAACTAACAACTTTTAACCCATGAGATATTGGGGACTAGGGATGAGCATATAGACCTGAATCCTGGTACCGAAACGGAACCGTACTGGTTCCGTACCGAAACGGTACTGAATCCCGGTATACGGTACGGGACCGGTACCATGATTCGAGTAAAAAAAATCGGGACCACTAGTTCGGTACGGGACCGATACCAAATCGGGAAATTACCGAAAAAACAGGAAAAACCATCGATTTCCCGGTGTACCGGTACCGGTACCCGAATCCTTTTCGGTACGGTACCAGTACCACTAATTTATGCTCGGGAAAAAATCGGTACCACTAATTTGGTACGGTACCGGTACGGGACCTGTACCGTGCTCATCCCTATTGGGGACCAAATGCTTGAGTCATTGTACTATATAAATAGATATGCCTTGGAGTTGACTTGGAACCTGAAGAATGGATCAAGGATAGCGGATGCTCTAAACATATGACGGGTAACCGAAAGCTCTTCTCTACTTACAAGGCATACAATGGAGGTAACATTATTTTTGGTAGTAATCTTCACGGTAATATCATTGGCAATGGTACGATTTCTAGTGACTCTCTAATGTAGAACATGTTGATAACTTAGGATTTAACTTGCTAAGTATAGGACAAATATGTGATAATAAGTGTAGAGTAACTTTCTTTGAACATGATAGTGAAATCACTAAGGACGGTGAAGTCATAGGTAAAGGTATTAGGAAGAACGGCTTATATGTGATGAAATTAGGAAATAAGCCAAAGGATCAAATTTTTCTAGCAACGATTGATGAAAAATCTACATTGTGGCATAGGAGATTAGGTCACGCAAACATGTGTCTCATTCAATCGTTGGTTTCTAAGGAATTAGTTAGAAACCTACCTAAGCTTAAGTTTGATCAACATTTTTGTGATGCTTGCAAAATGAGAAAACAAGCTCACGCTAGTCACAAAGCTAAGAATATAGTTTCAACGACTAGATTCTTAGAACTTCTCCATATGGATCTCTTCGGTCCATCCTCCGTACGGAGTTACGGAGGAAACCGATACACCCTAGTCATAGTAGATGACTAGTCTAGGTATACTTGGACTAGATTCCTTAAGGATAAAACCGAAGCTTTTGATCAATTCGAAATATTTAGTAGGAAAATCCAAAACAAATTAGGTTCTTCAATAGTGTCAATAAGAACCGACCATGGTAGAGAATTTGATAATGAGGTACAATTTAGAGAGTTTTGTAATGCCAACGGTATTACACATAACTTCTCGGCTCCACGCACTCCTTAATCAAATGGCGTGGTTAAAAGGAAAAATAGGACACTTTAAGAAATGAGTAGGACTATGTTGAACGAGCAATCGTTACCACAAACGTTTTGGTGTAATGCCATAGATACTTCAACATACATTCTCAACCGAATTCTCATTAGATCCATTCTAGGAAAAACACCTTACGAACTCTTAAGAGGTAGGAAACCTATGTTAGATTATTTTGGAAGCAAGTGCTTCATTTTGAACACCAAATACTACCTTACCAAGTTTGACCCAAAGTCATACGAAGGTGTCTTTTTAG